>CM060912.1:407685809-407895809 GCA_030737875.1 Allium sativum | reverse complement strand
CGGGATACGATTTCACCAACCTTGATCCCGAATGTATTGGATGAACTTTTGGGAAGTTGTGTTGGAGTTTAAGGATACGCATCGATCCCAAAGAATGTACAATACCAATCCTCAAACACTTAGCCATCTAGAAGCAATTTTGACAAGCTAAGACGATTGTACTTGCGCGACCTCATTTGGGCTTGCTTCCTGGGTGTTTTGGAAACACTTATGAGTCGTTTAACCATGTGATGGACCAAATCGTGTGCGCTTGTACTGCTTCTGGGTAGCCAGACAAAATGCCAGATAACACTTGCCTTCCAAATTATGTCTTCAATAAACATGACGTGCTTTCAATCAAGACAAGTAATCGGTGCCGGAAGAGATCTCCAAGTTGTGTCTAACGAATGGTCGTGACCTTTCCGTTGAGAAGTATACAAGAAGTATGCTACTTAGGGGCGGTTGAGACACTCTGTTGAAGCTTGTTAGTATGGGTGTGCAGTTCCAACATTGTCGGTGGTTCTGAATAGTCTGAACTCTGTTGCCAAGAATTGAACTTGCTCGGAACATCTAATCTCTATCGATTTAAGAAGTCAAATGTTAGTGGTCGACTCCCGCCTACACCGAAGTTTAAACGAATCATTGTCAGCGTAGAGTCACATATACACTCACATGTTTGCACATGGTTTTATGCGATATGATTGGAGTTGTAAATGTGAAACATAATGCAAATGATATGTTTGGGTGTACGATCGCATAGGTTTGCTCTCAAAGCGGAAGTGAACTCGGGTGTCGAACATGTGCACTCGAATGCCCAAGCACTTGGTGAGTATATGAGTGGTGGCTGATTCGAGCATGTCTTAGCAATCAAGGCTTTGAAAACAAGTGAATACGATCATATCCTGGTTTGGATTTCATGTATGCCGATCCTGAAGTCAGATTCAAAAACAATGATCCTCAAAATACCGACTCCTGGAAAGGAAATAACTCAAAGTATAGAGGGATATGAAATCAATTATCGTATCTTGGTTACTTGATGGTTTTCATGAGTACGAAATGAGATGGGTCGACGTAGTTGGATGGAGGTTTTTGGAAACTTCAGGGATCAGCGTAGTTGGAGTCGAATCGTGGAACACGAAAAGTCCGCAAGTGTGGTAGGATACGAAATTGAATTTTGTATCCCGAGAATTTAATCGAATTTCCTGTTTTTCCGAGGAGTTCGAAGTTGAGCTTTTTTCTCTAATTACAAACTCAAGCTAGCTAACTTGAATCGTCACACGACGTCGTGTGATTGGATGGATTGGAATCGAACGTATCGCAGCTGATTAGCGTAACGCTCAAAGAATAAACTTGTTTGAACTGATAATTGGAAACACATATAAGATGTGGACATATAGTTGAATCGTCAAATTCAGGATTCAACTCTTAACTCAATCACGACGTGATCGTGATTCAACACAAGTATGGCGCCAGTGGTCACTAATGACGATGGTTTTAATTATGAAACAAAAGGTTGCCACGACGTTCAAAAGTGCTTGTTTACAGAGAGTCTTAGTCTTGAGGAGAGTCAGAAGCGACTTCCACGATTTTGAGACTGTGATTTGGAATCGTCTTCTCCGCATGGTGGGTTTTCTCCTTAAGGTCATTCCGTGGGTCGTAGAGAAGATGATGATAATGAGTATGCGGAAACTGGTGGAGGATATGTTCCCTCGGCCCGCTTAAGTATGTGCCCCTGGTTGAGCTTCGTGATGTGCCCCCAATTGATTGCAAGGTGGCCGGATCTTAGGAGGAGGCGGAATGCCACGACGACAGTGAAGAGGAGGTGTTCATCGGAGAAAAGGGTTCGCTTTCCATTCCCGTTCTATCTCCGATGAGGGAGACATGGTTTGGGGTGATTTGCGAGCTGGTTTCTTCAGCGATGACCTTGGGGACCACTGCATCATGGAGGTGTTAGCGACAGCGAAGCAGAGGCGTTCGTTTAAGAAGAGGGCTTGTTTTTCACTTCCGTTATGTCAGAAACGAGGGAGACATGGTTGGGAGAGATTTTCAAATAGGTTTCTCCGACGATGAACTCAGAGTTCACAGCGCTAACGTAGGTGATTGCAGGAACTGGTGGAGGATATTTACCCTCGGGTCCGCTTGCATTTGATGTGCCTTTGGTTATACTTCCCGACGTTCCCCCAGCTGACTGGGAGGTGGCCGAAGCACAGACGGAGGCGGAAGGCCATGACGACAGCGAAGAGGAGGTGTTCGTCGGAGAAGAGGGTTCGCATTCCACTCCTATTCTGCCTCCGACAAAGGAGGCAAGGTTTGGAGTGGTTTACGAACCGATTTCTCCGTAGATGACCTCGAGTTTACTACATTATGGAGGTGTTGGAGACAACGAAGAGAAGGTGCCCGTTGGAGATTAGGAGAGGACATGATTATGAGAGATTTCTAAATTGGTTTCTCTAGCGACGACCTCGAAGACCATTGCGCCATGGCTAAGCATAAATAGGTCGTGGTCTAACCATCGGGTTTAGGTGGTGTCACTGGATGGACTACATAATATGTCGAAGCATAAATCATGTACAAACCATCGGGCTTATGGAACTTGCCCCCGTTTAAGGGCTAAGTGGTTGACGAAGTAGTTCATCTGCATGTGTTGTAATAGAACTTCGTACAAAGGTTACATCAAAGTTGGTCATGCTAACAACTCGAGTAGTATGTCGGAGTACAAGCTTGGAATCAAACTATTTTCTGGAAATAAACAACAAGGTGTAACTCAAGCAAGATGAGATGTTTTGGTGCCGCTGATTTAAGCCACTTATTTCTGCTGTAATCTTGCTTAGTTGAAAAGGTGATCCCAAAGGATTTAGTCAATGAACATGAGACTCGCTGGTTGTAGTTTTTGATGAGCGTTAGAAGGCTCAAACTTCAGGTGGAGGAACATGTTTGTATTGCTCAAGTTCTCCTTGGAAGAGAGGATTCTCAATTGCATCCCTCTGATGGTGAAAAATGATCGTATTGTAGTCTTCATAGTAAACATGGTCGAGGGAGTCATTGTGTGGGGTGTAACCTGAAGTATCATCAATGTTTCCGGGATGAGCTGGTTCATTTGGAGTCTTAGAACCAGAATTGTCAGAACATTCTCCAGTTCGTTTAGCAAGGATGTTGCTTAGCGTGGTGCCCTGATGTGAATTATCAGGATGGCCAAGTTGAGTGGATCGATCACTACGTGCTTCTTCTTGGCATAGGAATTGGTAGGCCTTCTCATAGAATATTTCCAGGCTTTTCAGTTTTTCCTATCAATCTAGGCCCCGAAGTCGGAGTTGAGAACTACGCCTTTAGCGAGCTGGACAAGGACAGTCAGGGGCTGAGGATCTTCAGCTTGTGCTAATGCATTGTTTTATCTTTCAAGGTAACTCTTGAGCGACTCTCTGGTTCCCTGGTAGATGTCGAAAATAGCTAGGACGTCTTCGGGCTTGGTCAGGTGCATTCTGAATTGTTTGAACAACCCCTCGCGAGTTGGTCGAAGTTGGAAATGGCTCTCGACGGGAATCGAGAGAACCATGAAAGAGTCATGCCTTCAAGAAAGATGAGGAAGCTCTTACACATCACGACGTCAGTGGCTGAGCAGAATCCATGTTACACTCGTAGCAATTTATGATGTTTCAAGGATCGGAGTCCCTTGAGTAAACCGTAAAATATGGCATGTTGAAGCATCTTGGCCATTCGACGTTGAGCACGTCTTTAGTGAATGGGTTACGTCTCGTACGGGTATCCCAGACGTCGGTGACGTGCCTCCGCGGTTCTCTCACGGTCCTTTGGACCATGTTGGTGAGAACCGGAGTTTGGATCTCCATTGGACTCCAGCGGTCGTGACCCAATTCAAGAGTGCGGGGACCAAGGCGCCTTCTTGGATGAATATATTCATCGTTGTGTGAGTATACAAACTTGATTCTTTGATACCGTGGAAGTCAGTTAGGAGGAACTTGGGCATGGTTTGTTGTTAAAAGCATAGGCGCCAAATTCTGGAATGTGGCAGATGGAGCATGTCTAGTAGTGGATTGAGTTCTAGTCCCATTTTGGGAGTGGTGATGTTTATGCACTACCTCTTTGGTGATGGTTTCCGCATTGTCGCGGTTAGTTGTCCTCCGATGGTTTTGGTTCAGCCCGTAATCACATATGAAATAGCTGATGGGATAAATTTAACAAAACTTTTCACTCAAGATCTCATGTAGGAAAAAGATAACGTCCAACTTAGAATTGTCAATTATATCCTTTATGGTTTCGGTTTCGGTTTCTGTGGAAGGAATGAGACGTAGAGCTCGTAGAGACGTAGTCTAGAGGAGGCTGAGTGCTCATATTCGTCTGACGGCGTGTACTGTCTCGTTGGGCCCTGCGCTGTAGAAGTTGCGTCAATTTAAGGTTATGGTTGATTTGCTCGCAAAACTGCCTTTGAGTTTCCTCAAGTTTTCTCGTAAGTTCGGTCGGATGGGCTTGAGTCACAGAAGCCTCTGAATCAAGAGATGCAAGCCCTTCGATGATGGTCAATAGTCTCAGGATCTGTACGTGTCCCGGAGTATTTAGCGTTTTCTACTCTACTCTTGAGTGCTTTGAATCCTCTCTTCTTTGCAAGTTTTGTATCCCGACACACGAAGTAGCTTTCGTACAATTCCCTGTGGGAATACGAATTCTCGATCCTAGGGTTTAGGGAGTTGTGCACTCGGGATAGGAAATGGTGAAGCAAGTGGGGAGTTTGATGGTGGAGTACCGATCCCGGAAGTTGCTTCGTGGGGATACGAGTTGTCGAAAAGGCTGGAATACGAAATGAGGAGGTGTGAAGTTGGAGATACGAAAAAGTGGGGGGAGGGGGGGGTATGCCGAGATACGAAATGATTGTACTGATCCCAGGATACGAGTTCGTCAATTCCGATCCCGAATGTATTGGGTGAACTTTTGGGGAGTTGTGCTGGAATTTAGGCATACGCATCGATCCTGCAGAATATAGAACCGATCCTTAAACACTTAGCCATCTGAGAGCGATTTTGATGAGCCAAGACGGTCATACTTACACGACCCCATCTGGGCTTGATTCTTGGGTGTTTTGGCAACACTTCTAAGTCGTTTAACCACGCGATCGTGTGAGCCTGGACTATTTCTGTTAGCCTTTTGGTCCGACATAAAATTTTGATACAATAGGTGACACAGTAAATCTACACCATTGGATTATCCCATAAACTTCACTTATTCGTATAAAGACAAAATGATCAAACGATCAAGGTTCTATGTCTCTCAATTTATGTTTGGTTTTACCTTGTGCAGTTAAAACACTTAGTGCATCCAATGCGATGGAGATTCAAAAAGTCATAACAGAGATAAAGCGAGGAAATAACAGGATATATCGAATGACTCTAAAATAACACATTTAACTCGTTAATAATGTTATTACGAATGTAAAACGGTACTTAAATGAAAAAGTAGCACTCAATTTAACTATGATTAATATATTACCATAATCTTACCATAAGAAGAAAAAAATAAATAACATAATAACAAAATTTACATATTGAAACACTTAATTCCTTGGCTGATCACTACTCAAGACCTTCCCTTCATAAACACTTCGTCAAATATTTCTAATCATTAGAGACACGATGCGATTACAAAAGAAAATGCAAAGACTGCACACATTTCTCATCATTAGAGACACTCTGCCAATTTTAAAAGGAAAATGGCTTTCAAGAAATATATACCAGCAAACGTCATAAACAATAATAAATACTAGCATCAAGTTCGACAAAAAAATCAATCATTTACATCCTACATGTTGTTCTTTATGAAGCCCAAAGAAATAAAAAATAAATGAATAAATAAAAGAAAAGAAAAAAAAAAAAACACCAAACTACAAGCAATGGTTAAATATTCAGCCTAGATTTCTCTCTAAAATGGACGCAGGTGAGATGAGACTTTCATTATAAGCACACATGTCATGATATTGTATTCTGTTGTACACAATAGATACGCTTGATTTTTCAATATCATAGAAGGCAAAGACCCCGATCTTATACCACAAAATTACTCCATTGCGAACGACGACCGGACTAAACCTGTGTTCATAGACAATGTGTTCGACATCCATAGCCCGAATACAAATCCTTTCCCATATGAGATTTTCACGGTCTTTCAAAACCCATAACTCCATGCTACGGGGACACTCATCCCAATAACCCATTTTAAGTAAAGCTACAATGCATAAACATCCTTCAAAGTCTACTAGAGAGACAGAGCTTCCAAACCTCTCAGGAAAACCTTCTGGTATCTTTATCACATTAATAGTTTCAGTGCTAACGTCAAACGAAACGACAACGTCCTCTTCATAGAATGGCTGAACGATCCAATGTATGGCTTCATTCACGACTACAGGAACAGGATTAGGGAACCAATTACTCGAACCTGGCAACGAACAAGGACACTGTCTCCATGAATATGTGCTCCCATCAAATACTTCACATAATAGTTTCGAAACTGGCACAGTTTGCTTTTCACGACCGTAAGTTCTCACAATTTTGTACTCCCCAGTTGAAGCAATTTTCACCAATGCAACAGCTGTGATTGCATATCCGCTTTTTACAGGTGGAAGCACAACTACTTCCTTGATGCTAGGGTTCATCAAGTAAGTGGTCGTAAGCCCATATATGCATATCAAACCATCGCAAGAGTTTGATATCTCATAGAAGAGCTCTTTGTCTAGTGGTGTTATGTCAAACTCATGAACTCCATTAGCAAAATACTGTACCGAAAGCTTTCGCTTTCGATGATGTTTAAGAGCGGCTATGATGCCAAGTTCACCTACATTAGGCTTGTTCATCTGCATGTGTTGTTGAATAAAATGTTGCTCGTGGGTGTGAGAATACCAAAACTTGCAGACAGACCTCAGTTTCAAGATGGATTTTACAGGAAGCCTTGCAAGTATATCAACGGTAACATCATCAGGGATTGACCTTGCATCCTTGCACTTGCTCTCTTTCAGGAGGCTGCAGTGAGGGAGTGCGCGCATTGGCCTGGACTGTAATTTGAAAATAGCTCTTTGCATGAGATCAAACTGTTACACTACTACAAGAACAGGTTTATGGTCCCTAAAATTATACACTCTGTTTTCCATGAACTCTGTTCTACACAGAAATACAATATAAGGTCGTGTGCTAATTTTGTTAGAATTTTGCACAGAGAAGATGGTGAGAGATTTAAACGTAAATACGTAGAAAACTAAGTTGTTACTGCTTGATTAAGATAAGAAATGTAAAACTATAAATAGATAATAAAATTATAAACAACTCCTAAACTTATAACCACAACACCACTTCTACCATACAAATATCACACATGTGTTAGACTTCTTCTTAAACATGTGCAACTCTTAACAAATTTGAAAGGCTAAATCCAGTTTATTTATTTTTATTCAAATACACTGTTTACAACTATTTTTATTATTCTTTATTCTCCTCTCAATATTAATATCAATGTTAATGCTGCACCAACTATCTTGAAAAGAAAAAGAAAAAAAAACTTAACATTATTTGAATTTGCTAGTCGGTTTTTTATATGAGCACTTTTGGTTAATTCATTTGCTTCATTCACAACCCATTTAAGAATGGTATTTGTCAATCTTAAAAAACATTTCTATTCTTCCAGAATCTAACTTTAAGGATTGAAAGAGAAAGTATTGGTTGTCCATTACTGCACGGATCTAGACGTTGAATACGGGACGCATGCACCCTCCCCTTTTATGACTGAAATTCTTCTAATGTTGACAAAACTTAGAAAGGTAGGAAGGACCGTTTGAACCGGATAAGTCAAATGATCATAAAGCTGAAAAGATAACTAACGCTAAAAAGTTTGCTGCTAAGGCTGAAAAATATTTTGCCAAAAACAACAAAGTGGAAATAATCATACTTCTGCAACTCCTGGTTTCCATGAACTTGAAGTACCAAAGTAAAGGGAACATAAGACGGTCCGTTATGTAATGTCTAGAATCACTTCAATATTAACATTGTTTAAGCATCAGTTGTCTGATGATTTTCTCATGCATTTGGCACTACTTTCTGTTCTCTCGCAGTACAATCAATTCAAAATCAATCATAACCATCAAATAGAGAAACAAACTCTTAACGGGCTGTCTGCAAATGTTTTGCAATAGAAAGTCTTAATGGGCTGTCTGCAGATGAATTGCAATAGAAAGAGACATCCAGGCAGAAGTATGAAAGAAAAGAAACAAACAAAATCTTAATAGTTAAGGATTCATATATCAAACAAAATCACTTCAAACAAAACAAACAAACAAACAAATATTTGCTTAACTAGAACAAAATCTTCATATATCAAACTAAAAATTAAGGATTCAGTACATTTATAAGCCAAAAGTAGCAACTTTTAAAACACTTAAAGTTGTGCGCTACGATCCTTTTTAGCATAAAATTTATCGATATTAGTTATATTACTGGCTTCACTCTGAACACTTTAGTTCAAGATTGTGCTGTATTTGCCATGGATATCAAGTCTTATTCACCATGATAAGAAGTAGATATATATAGTTGCATTTTCAACCATTCAACTGACTTCTCGTAATGCTTGAAAAAGGTGATACATATCAGAATTATTCTGACTAAATATAACTTTTATTTATATAATGAGTAAGATTCAATGCAATGATTTCTCATTTTGTCCCATGTGAAGAAATAATGATAATAGCTAAAAGTCAGTCAAGAAGAATACAGTACCCGCTTATACCGCCATCAATCTCTCATCTCCTAGTCGTCATATTTTATGATAACTGATAGCTTATATCAACCCACTAGTTTATGATCTATGCCAACTCACAAATGGCTTGAACATGCCAAGAAGAATATGCAATTTTAAAATCATGTGTTTAAAAATATCAACTATATATTTAATATTTTCATAATATTTTACATAATTTCTTGAAATTATAGAGGTGCAAAACCAATCTGTAACCTGAAACAAGTAGGAGGGTTCATGTTATAAGTGCCCTGGAAATTAAAGAAGTTTGCAAACTGCTATACAGATGATATATAGACGGTATTCTATTAGCTAAGTTTAAAAAAAAATGTAGATAATTAGGGAGAAAACTGAAGTGGTACTTCTAGTCCTTTAGCATGTCATCTGTATTGAAAATTTGCATTTGATTTTGTAAAAGGTGAAACCTTGGGGGGCCATGGCCCCCACTGGTCCACCTTTAGTTCCGCCCCTGCATCCAGGCCTAGTAACATACTCAAATCACACATTTCTCATAAAAAATAGTATCTGCGGATATTATAAAAGCCATGAGTTGAAGTGGACATGTACAACTTAAAATCCTGAAGATTTTACCGGTCTGCTAAGTTCTTTGAGAGAGAGAGAGAGAGAGAGAGAGAGAGAGAGAGAGAGAGAGAGAGAGAGAGTATGTGTGTGTGTGTGTGTATTTGAAAAAGAAAAGAAAAATCTTAATAGACCATTGTATTGTGTGCAAGGAGATTGAAGAAATGCTCATTCGACATACCTCACTAAGGGAAAAGACAAAAAAATAGAATGAAAGAGGGATAAAGAAACTGTTAACTGTTGAGTACAAAAGAAACAACAGAAGAACAATGATGCTCGTTTAGAAGTTTTGACATTTAAAGCCTTTACCAAATATCACGCAAGGCATGTCAGAAAAGGTATGTCTCTTCTTTGGTCTATTCCAAGGTAAATTTAGCTTCTACGCCTAGAAACTTGGTCATTAGATTTCACTACCACTACTCACATAGGAGTTTCTATGCAAGGTTGTCTAAGCTGCCAAAATCCAGCTAACTATGAAATATACATCTATAGGGGTGATGAAAAGTGGATGAAAGTAAAGACTATCAGACATTTTAAGTTGTTATTGTAACCCATCACTATTGAGATTTATTTGATATTTCAATTACCGCCATTTATATGGAATTTGTTTTTCTATTTCTAGGTTGGAACAATCAAATTATTCTTGTTTCATTTGGAAATAATATGTTTTATCAATAAATTCAACTCTTTTGTAAACTGATTCTCTTAATGTTTAAGATAACTTATATGTGCTTGATGTTAATACCTCTTACAGTGAAGCTTTGCAAGTAGAATCACGAGCAACTAAAAGAAAATTTAAAGAAAACTCAACCACATTATGATAAAGTGCTTAGATCATATATCTAAAAATAGTCAAAGGCTTGTGAAAGACGGTATTTTGGAAGTCCTTGATTTTTCTGATTTTGGTGTCTACGAGAGCGTATCAGGAAAACAGGCAAAATATAAGAAATTGAGTGCCAATAAAGCAACATACATAATTAATCTTTTCTTACAATTTATTGATACAGATACTTATGAGTCATCCCTTGAGCCATCATTGGTCAACAACTTAACAATATTTTATAATATTCATAAACGACTATTCAAGATATGGCTGTCTATTTCTTATTCAATATAATAAATAATATTAAATTAGATTTGGCCTTCCAAATTAATGCACAATCCTGTATCTGTATTTTTACATAACGTGAAGTTTATAAAAAATAAAGTGTGATTTGGAGTCCATAATAACGTTTTTATAATAGTTCAGCTTTTCAACTGACTCCTTCAGTAAATTTAAATACACAATATTTACATGACAGTTGTACCTTAAGCCTGGGAATATTTTTATTTTAGAATTGAATAATTCAACCACGTGTAGTTAAAAGATAGCAACGTATATTCAAATTTCACGTATGTGGCCCCATATTGAATAATATTTCCGACTATCATTCATCAGGTTACATATGTGGTTTGAGTATCCAGCATGAGCCATATGTGAAATTCAAATATGCAATGTTACTTGTGACTAAGCCTACCAGAAGTAGTCTTTTAAGTGAGGTTTTTCTTTTCCCCCCCAAAGATTTAGGGTTATAATTACCATGCAAAACTATAAAATAATAGTAAAGCAGAATAACTTCTAGCGCTCTCATTGATTCTAAAAGTTTCTCTTTTGTTTAGTTCTATTTTGATATTTTATCTTTTAGTCTTTTAATTTGTCAATTTACATTATTCTGCTATATAAACATCTCTCATTATTTTATAATTTGGTGTATATATTTAAATTTTTATATAATTATTTCAAATAATTCATTGATTACCTTTTAACATTTTATATTCAAGTCTATATATTCGAGTAAATAACATAATTCATAATTTAAACTTTGTAAATGAATTCGATTAACTAATGTTTATTAATATTTCTAAAAAATACCAAAGAATGACAATTTCAATATGTATACCACTGTTATACCAGATAAAATAAATCTTTTATTCGACCATGATATATAAATCACAACAAACAAAAGTAACAAATTTAATTTGTCATTCACTTATCTCATAAATTTATCATATATTGCATTGTAAAATTCAACTAACTTGGAAAACCTACATTTAAGATTAACACATTTCTTTACAAAACCAACTTCACTTTTCCCTAAAACTTAACATTTCAATGCATATATTTAAATTAGCTATGCAATCTTTTTAAGTTCAAAATAATAGATAATTACTCGTTGGTTCGTCTAAATTATGAAAAAAAAATGATAATTACAAGATATATATCATACTAATATGAAAAAATGAGGTAAAATTACAAATTCATTAAATTAAGATACATAAGTCACACAACATACAAATATACATAAACACATAACTTTTGTAAAATGACATCTTTATAGATGTCAAAATATACAACTGTCCCTTGTTAAGAATATGTTTAGAAAAACCACTCTTACTTTTAGTTTCGGGTAAACTGGAAATAGTTGCAGTAAAAACTGTAAATATTTGCACTTCCGCAAAAAATCTTTTATTGCTTATAGGAACATGCAATTAAGTTCAAATTTGTTTTTCAGAAGAAAAAACAAAACTAAAAAATTATCAACAAATTCATCATACAACGCATACAAAATTATGCTTTTTAACTATGAATACCTTAATTTTAAATCTTCTGCAACATTTTACAAAACCCATCAATTACCTTTTGTTATTTTACAATTAACTCCATATATTAAATTAATCACGCAGTCTTAAAACAATTTAAACAAATTTAGCAAATTGTTATTTGATTATTTGTCTAATGAACCATAAAATATAGAAATTTCAATATTTTGATCATATACTTTTACAAAAACGTTATAAAATTAATTTAGTATATAAACCCATTGATCACATAACATAATTATACACGTAAACAATAATTAATTTATGGTTTATCTATATTAATATACAACATTAAACAATAGAATCCTTTTTTTAATCTTGTTTACAAATCCATCTTATCACATAATTTTGCATATACGTCAATATATTTCAATTAATTATGTAATATTGGATTTAACTATTCAAATAAATTCAATCAATAGATATTTGTTAATTCCATGGTTTGAGATTCCAGCCGGCACGTCGAACTCCGATCATTCCGGTCTGGTTCCAACGCTAACCAAGCCGCCGCAATCCACTCAATTCCGCTCCGTTCACATTTTTTTTTAAAAAAAGAAACCAGTTCACGTACCTTAAAGCAAAGCGCAACTCGAGTTTAATATCCCATGCGGTGTGGACTTACAGGCGGGACCATGACAAAAGAAAACATATCTTGACATTTAAGACTTGTAAATATGGGTTGATTTAATAAAAACCAAAAGGAACTAGATCTTTGATGAAAGCGAAATGAATTGGAGCTAAAATTAAGAATTGTATAGATGATAACATGGATTTTAACTTGTTGAATTACAAACATAGAAAATATAAGTCCAGTTCCAGTTATAATTATCCGCTCTTATTAAAAATATTGTTATCAAATTGGAGTATATATCTTAATTTATTTTAATACTGAACATTTATTGTTGAATTTAGCTCTTTATGTAAGAAAATATAAGAATTTTCAAATCGGATTTTTTTTAAAAAAAACTAAGTATCCAAACGGGACCAAAATTTCAAAAACTATGATGACCGAAACAGAAACAAAAAACAAAATTTGGAGCCTTGGTTAATTCATCAAATAAATCCTCAAATATGACGATTTACATATGTGTATGTTTCATATTTAAAATTGATTTATTTTCATTCAAATATAAAGATACATGAATCAAACATATCTACTATTACTAAAAAGAATTCAATGAATAGAATTTTCATGGTGTCTTCTTAAAATTTCGAAAGTACCCGTATCCCATTAACGGAGTCTCAGACTCTCACTGCTGGTTAGCAACCTCCACCACTATCTACTTTTTGATTATCCATCAACGGAGTTTTACTATCAATTTGCCACTAAGGTCACCAACAAACCAACTAGAAGCGTTATAGCTATCTAAACTATTGCACACATAACCGTTTACTCATTTTTATATTAAATAAAGTTAAACATATCTAACTATTAGATGCACATACGTGCGTTTTCTACTAATCATTAAATGCATAAACAACATTATTGAATTTAATTAATTATCCATTAATCTCAATATACTCATCATATATATTGATTATAAAAAAAATAACTTCAAATACCTGTATTTTAATATTTAAGTTGTTTATAACCCCTAAAAAATTTCTAACAGTTTAGGCTTGAATCCATCTGTTTAAATTGCATATAAAATCTCAAATTTAAACTATTTAATAATTTCCGTAAACGTTTGGTTTATTCTTTTAATAAAGCCTATAATATATTTTAATTATATATGGAGAGAGCACTAAGATCAATAACTCTCTTTGTTTAACATCGTTTGTAGCCCTTGATATTAGACGTTATTTTTTATTTAATATTTGGTCCATGTGATGTGGCAGAAGAGAAAAACAACAAGTATCTAAATAGAAACCTATGACTGACATTAAGAAGTGACAAAATGATGCTAAAAAAGAGCTATTGATCCTAAGTCATATATGCACACTCACTTTTTACCCGTTAAAATGCCCGGTTACAGCTTACCGCAAATGCACCCTTAGTGGGAATAAGTAATTTTTCTCTTGAAACAATAATCTTTTTTCTCTAAAGGAGCCAAACCTGATGTGGAACAAAATTCAAACTTATTCAGAAAGTATTTGAATTTATTTAGTAGAAAAAATATAAAACAGCTAGCAAAATAGCAGTTGTTCCAGAAATAATCAAGCATCTTAGAAGAAAAACAAATTTTTCCTAAAGAAACATATTAACAGACATCTAATTATTATTTTCAAACACCTTCTGAACATGCAAACCACATGGATCTAGCTATTCTAATTCAAAATCGTATATCCCTGTGTAACATACCAGATGATGAGGAACGGGACGAGGAATATCTGCACGCCTTCTGAAATGAATTTCAGGTAACCGAAGAGCATCTGGCTTCTGATGAGTGTTTGGAAAAGCCATGTTTTTTCCTCGTGTTTCCAGGTTACAATAAATAATTTTGAACAAATCCTAAAGGACCAAGTCCATTGCAACCATTATATCAGCCTAATTTACAAACCATAATATCAGCCTAATTTACGGCAATAGGCCCATGGCTCGTGGAAATCTTAATACCTCGCAGCATGATAACGCAGTAGCATAAAGTATGTCGTTGTTTTTGAATCTCCACGAAGGCTCAGCTCTCCGTTGAAGCCCTCTGCCTCGTCTGCAAGTACTCTACCACCAATCTAAAGAACGATTGATTGCTCAATTTGATATTTGCTATACTTTGGACACTACTTAATACCTCGCTCCTGTACTCAATTCAAAATTCAGAACTGCAAAATTTTGGTATCCAGTGTAGCATCCCACGTTAGGAGATCCAAAAATGAAATTAACACCTCGCTGTGGCTGACAGATAGAAGCCCCGCGAAGGGTCTGCCCACTTCCCTCCGAACAACTCGTGACCGATCGGATGCATGTTTGCAAACAGGTCTCGGATTTGATGCTCACAAAGTTGCACCATTTTCGTTCTCCAATCTCCACGCATCAGATGCGAGGACGGGCAAAATGATAAGACAAAGTGAAATTCTATTTAAAAGCTTAGAATTGCTGAGGGTCTTATGCTAATGATTAGTTACCATTTGACAAAGAGAGTTATTGTTACACTTGTAATGGCAAAATGATAAGACAAAATGATAAGACAAAATGAACAGTTTTTACTAATAAGCTATACCGATAATCGGGTAATTGTTACACTTGTAATGGTAAATTACCGTTAGTCCATCAAGGTTTTATCTTAACATGTTTTTTGTACATAGTCCAATTGTAATGGTCCAATTGCTTCTTCAAACTTGTTCGAAAATCTTGTTTCTAATATGTTAAAAAGTTCAAATATTGTTTAAACAGTTCAAATTTTAGTCCAAGTCCAGAATCATGCAGTCAAAATATAGAAATCGTCCAGAATTATACAATTGCTATAGTAAAATTTTGATTTTGCTAGTGTGTTTTTTTTTATTTCCGTATTGAAAATAAAACCTTATAGATGATAAACTGAATTCTGAGAAGATATTTTTATTAACATAATCGAAAATACAAACTTTATATTATCATAATACAAAATACACTATCTTATTCTTAATGCAAGTACTTATATATTATAATGCACAAACAACACACTTAAATATCTAATTATTTTGGGTTTTTTCTGATGATCTTTCTTCAAACCAAGTTTCTCCTTATATAACTGTTAAAAAGTTATTTATCGTAGTGTTGTGGGGAAAATAGGTTTGATAAGAATGCTTTATAGGTAAATATGTTGTCTTTCATTGAAAAGAAGATTCTCGAAAGGTTTTAAGAGGTGTAAAGTCCAAATTAATTAGGTGTATGGACTAGGTAGATGAGGTGTAATGACTAGATAGATGAGGTGTGAGGATTGAACTGAAAGATTAATCTCCAATTTCGAGAGCTGCAATCTCTTCAGCGAATTGTTTGTTCCTATCTACCACTGAAAATGTATTTTTCTTTGTCTTTTTAAAACAAAATATTCTTCTTACCATTATGTTCCAACAGGTCCAATCTTAACGATTCTAGAATTTTTTCGATCATGCTTATCTTATTAGTATAACTTTCATATTGAGAAACAAAATCATATAGCAAGATATACTTGTCCTCATGAATTGAGCAACAAGTTCCAAGGTTAGTCGTCTCAATAAAAAATTCATCACCAACCCAATGTCTTTCCTTTTCGTCTGAGAATTTCATTTTATCAAAAATCTCAAACTCGTGTTGGGATGGTCCAATGACTTTGAAAAATTCCCAAATTTAAACTAATGTATAAAGGCGGATATATTGTATTTCTTCCCAAATACTCCATATTTAAACAGAAATATATTTTGGAATTTTTTGCATGTTCAAGAACTTTCGTTTTACATATTTCAGGAATATGATCTGAGAAGTGTTTTGGATAATTTGTGTTTACATAAATTTCGTGAACCTGGAATGGGTTCGAAACCCGGAATGACATGCTAAGAGATTACCATGTGCATACGCTAAGATCATCCACTTATGTGGCGCTCGCGGACCGGTCTAGGTGCACTAGGAAGGGTTTTACGACTCCGGTCGGTTTCCCTCCTGAAAAAATTCAAAAAAAAAAAAAAAAAAAAAAAAAAAAAAATGAACCAAACTCTTTTGGATATGTTTAGTATACTTCGGAATATCTTCAAGGCATGCTAAAGTCTTTTATCTTCTATTTTTGTTTTTAACCAAGTGCTTTTTTTCAATAAACATGGTGATTTCTGTATCTTCAAGATGATTAAAAAATAAGAGTAATTGTTTTTCACCCATAAACCGTTATTTACGTTTGTTCCCTATGCCTTTTTGTTCTGAATTTGACAAGGTTCAAGTAGATCAAAATAATCTTGAAGCCTTAAATTTACAAGATCATTTGTCTCTATTTGAGATATTATCTTTTTCAGTTCTGGTTTTTAATGGAGGTGCCATTGAATAATTCTGTTTGTTTTTGGCATTACGTGTCTTTACTTCTTTATACATTGCAAGATCGAAAAAGTTTGATACTTGAGTTTTTATGTCATTGGTTGTATTGTCCATGTTTGTTGTGTATTGTTTTATGTCCCAAAAAGACTTTTCAAGTTGGGTAAACCAAGAATTTGCTGCCTTTTGTTCTTTTGATTGAACTTCTTTAAACCACCGTTAAACTTATTATATAATTCTAGATCTCCTTCTTTCGTTTTCATCTTGTACGATTCTTTTAAAATTGCTTTGACATGCGATTTCTGTGTTGATACTGGAGTATTATTTTTATTCTTTGTTTTGCACCTGTTAATTATTTTGTACAAGCTTACTTTAGTGAGTTATTGTATGTTGGACAACTTCTTTTCCTGTTGACGAAGCAAAAGTTTTAATGGAGACTTGATTTCTTTCTGAACTCGAAAGTTCTATAGAGGCTTATTTTGTTTTCTTTAAGAAGGTACCATGCTGAAATGTTTGTTGCCTTTCCACTTTTTTCGTAATTAAATGAATTTTGTCCATTGATCATACCCTGGTAACAAAATTAGTTGCAAAGTTAGTGTAACCCGAAATATATTTAAAATCATAATAATATATTTCTAGATACGCTGCTATTTTAATCCTTCTAAGATTTTCTTTTGCATTATGTATTCTCCTTTTTTTTAGAAATTATGTCACATGCTTAATTGTCTGTTTTAATCACAAAATGTCTTTTTAATAAATATACCTGTAAACTTTTGATTGCTAATTTGATAGCAAAAAGTCTTTTATCATAAGTTGCATGCTTGGTTTGAATTTTATCAAACATTCCAGATGCATATGATATAATTTCTCTTTGCTTAGCAACTAATACTTCGGCTTAGAAATTTTCTGAAGCATCTATTTGTGAAGTAACTAATTCATCATCTGAAGGAAAATAAAGAATTTTTTGGTATTTGACCGTATCCTATATTTTTATAATTTATTCTTCTTCTCGTTTTTGAAAAGAGATTGGAATTTTGTCTATGTTCTACCTTCTTGGTTGTTCACCATTTGATCGCTTATATTTTATTTGCTTCTCAGCAAGTTGTCTTGTTTGTTCTCAACTTTCGATGATAAATTGGTATAAAATTTCCTCTATAATTTAATATTCTTAAAAAACTTTAAAGATCTTTAAGAGTAAAAAAAGATTTTGGAAAATTCTTTATTTTTGTATAATTATGTTGTAACTCAATTTGTCCTTTTTTATTTTTTTCAAGAAAGTATTTTTATAAAAACTGCCTGATGAAATCGAAAGCAGTAGGTATACCACTATCCTCCACGTGGTTCCTCAATTAATGTCAGCCCAGCAGGAGCATCAATCCCTAACCTGTTATAGGAATCTAAAGGGATAACCGCTCCATGCCTTAAGGGAGAGCACATCGCAACAAGTAGGACTCGAACCCACAACCTCTAGGAACTTTGTTCCATGATTGCTAAGCGGCCTTACCAACTGGGTTATGCTCCGCGGACGAGGAGAAAGACTATTTTCTCTAAAATAGTTTATTTTTTAGGGCTTAGGATAAACCCATTTTTGAATAATATTTTTATTACTACTAAGAATATTGTTTGTGTTCTTTTGTTGAATTTGAAAATACTATATATCACGAATATATATAACAATAAATGGTAGATGCCCAAACTTAGAGTTCATCAATTTTTGAAAGATTTGATGTGCATTTTTTAATCCAAAAGGCATAATCAGCAATTCAAAATGCCTTTGATGACTGCTAAAAGTCGTTATAAGTTTTATTTGCCAAAAACCTGATTTAGCATTGAATTTGCTATAGAATTTTGCTTCTTATATCTGTTTGATTACATTTTCAAAAAAGGTATAAAATATCCATCAAATTTTGCATAATTGTTTAATTTTCTATAATTTATTGTTATTCTAGTGTAACAACCCGAATTTTTAACAAACAAAAATTAATTAATTGAGGAGTAGGTTGAGAAAATAAATAATAACCAAAATATATTAAGAATTAGGAAATGAGGATTACGCCATTGGGTCCGTTATGAAATTCTGGCAATGACTGGCATTAAGTTTGTTGAAATCGGACTTAAAACGAAGAAGTTATAGTTGTTTGAAGATTAAACTAAAATCATGAATTAAAAGCATTAAAAATATATATACATTGAAAATGGGACGACCCAGTCCCTATCGGGTCGACTACTGGGTCGATCTAGGACCCAAGTGGGTCGACCCATGTGTCGACCCACACAGGGGGTAGGTCGACCAAGGTCATGACCTGGCAACATTGTTTTTTAGGAACGATTTCGACCGATCGAGCTGTGTTTTAAGGTTTTACTTCCAGATCCTTCTTTTAATCTAATGGCTTAAATCTAAACCTAAAATCCAACGAATCTGAACATCCTAACTCTATTATAAATAGTCTCCAAAGCCTAACCTAATCCTCACTACTCCATTTCTCTGCCTCTCCCAAATAACCCTCTTCTCAAATATAATTTTAATGGAGTATCGAGGCTCGGTTCTACACATATTTCTGGAGGATATTTATAGATAGAAAGGATCTATCAGGGCTTACTGGATTTGCTCAAATTTTAGGTGAGTACTTTCTATGATTATGAGATTTCTTCCAAGTTGAGGTTAAAATTGATACAATAGTTGTTACAGTGGTTTCAGATCTGAATCTTTCTATAATTGCACACTGATCTAGTTAATCTATGGTTTATTTATAGATCCAACTATCTCTAATTCTTTTATCTATAAATAATTCTTTTAGATCTGATTTCTGTTCATGTTCTTCCCTTTTTCCTATTTCAGTAAATCCATTATTGTAGTTTATTTAAGTTATATACACCTTTGTTCTTTATATAAAATTTTGTTGCAGTTCTGTAATTAGCCCTATTTTCATCTCATATCTACTTCTGTCTATCTGAGCCTAGGTAGTTTCCTTTTTTGAGATATACATAGCTGCTTTTATGAAATTCCCAAAATACAATTTTCATGTCAAAATACATTAATCCTTCAAAATTTCCATCTCTTAAGACTTTATACATATGGGGTTACGAATCAAAGTGGTTACACAAATTTCCATAAAATGACTTCTTCTTACACTCTTGTCTTGGAACACAATTATCCGTTTGAAATCTCAATATTTTCTCTATTCACCTATCCATTAAACATACTTGTTACTTGCCTCAGTTCTGTTGTCATATAAACGTTTGGTTGGAACTCCTAAAATCCACCTCTTTTGTCCAAATTACAAAATCCTGATAATCATCAAATCTCAATAATATATCTTAACAAATGGTGAATTCCTATCCAATCATAAGATACAATCTCGTGTCAAATCTTTTGGGCCTACAAAATATTCCTATCGATATTACATGAACCCTTAAACTTCCAAAAAGCCAAAAATCGTTAACTACATCCTTATTATATATTTTTTCAAGGAAATCTTTAAAAATCATCAAGCACCCAAATTCGATATATTTTCCTTGTCTTAAAGCCCCAATTCCTAGTAAGGAAACCACTAACGAACAACATATGGTTACTGAAAATTTAGACTTCTCTCATAGTAGGTAATGGTCCCTCTCTCATAACAAACTAATGGTAGTTAATCCGAGATAACTATCCTTACAAGTTGTCTTACCAATGTCACTTTAATAGAATTTGTACCAAAGCTTTAATTCGAAAAAGGTTGTCCCATTCCATCTTAGACCAACATGTCACTAATGCAAACTTTACCAATTGTCTTGCTACACAAGTCAATAACTAAGCTTAGGTACAAGCTATCCAAAAAAGTACGACAACTATTTCAAAAAAAAATTCGATTGGATGTTCTGCGAACACCCTTTGTTCCTATATTTCTTTTACCACTATTCAGAACTTTATTGGAAATTTCAAGCAAAGAAATCTAGCCATAGGGAAAATCAGGCTCATAAATATATCAAAAAGACTGTCCACACGAGTTAAGAGAAATGTTCATTTCCACACAGTTCACTTTTGACTACTACTAAGCCAATGAAACTATCCGTCTTTGAAATAAAGGAGAATGTCACTTCTAATTCAAAAATGCTTACACTCATTAATCATTTTCAAAAAGTTCCCTATTTGTCTTTTTTTGTTCCAAAATCATTTCACTACAACTGAAATCCAACTACTTCCTTAAAATACATGTGGAAAGTTCCGACATAAGTGTCACACTATACTTTTCAAAAGATAGGGTTTAGGGAGTAAAATATTCCAACCCAGCTGACCCTTGATAGGTCAACACTCGGGTTCACCTATAATACGTACCCCCATGAAAAACCACTTTCCTTCCAATATCTGGGATGGCTCATTATCGATAGCATGATTCCCTAGCTAGAAAAGATTCCAGTCATAACCATGAAACTTAATTCTCACTTACACCCGCAAAACCATGTGCTTTGTCCAAAATGCTACAACTTAGCATCATCACTAAAATAGATCCAAAAATCAATCTCTCTCCTAGAGATAATCTTTCAACCGCTTACCATATACGAAATATGTAGCATAAAGAGAACTAAATCGGTACTTCCTAGAGATGCACTAAGGAAAAAATAGGAATATCAACATGACTGACCATTTGGGTAATAAGAAGTCTCGAAAATTAGTCCATTGCATAACCTAGACTGACCATTTGCTTGTCTAAATAGCCCCCAATTGGCTAACTAATCAATCCTCTAAATTTTCAAAACCTTAGGATATAAGCACCTCAATCACACTTTATTACTAGTGCAAAAATCTGGGATAACCAATTATAGTTGATATATCTTGACCCAAAACCAACCCATACCCGAAAATGCCCCAAACATATCCTAAATCAAGATTTCTAGTTTCAATCCTGACCCACTATAGATAATCAAGTCGATCTCCCTATGGGGTTTAGAAACTACTATTGGGCCTAAGTGCAAAACAGTCAACTGGTGCTATCATCACATGATTCACACCCTAGGGATTTACTATATCTGTAAATGGCAACTTCGTTAGGTCTACAATACATATGTTCCACATGACTCAACTCATCTTAACATAGCCATGGCCCCACCAGCCACCTTAGGCAACACATCAAAGGTAAAAGGACAAAATATTCCTAAACCAAATAGGAAAACTAGAAAGAACTAAAGATATATAACATTCTTTCTTTCACCAACCCTTGCTTTTCCCATGCCTAGGTCACTTTTGATCAACACCTTTCCTCTAAATCCTTTTGCATTAATATACTTATTGTTAGATCCAAATTTGGCTCTAACACCCAAATTATGATTATAGCTAAAGATTAATATTAGGAAAGTATTAGAAAAGCAGAAAAAGACACAGGATTTATAGTGGTTCGGCGCTAACGAGCCTACGTCCACTTTATATCTGAGATTATGCTAAGAATTAGAGTACAATCGATGATTTCTCTCTCAATCTCACTTGTACAAATGTGATTCACTCAGCAAATTCGAGATAATTCTGAATAGAGATAATGGAGGTATGATAATGGGGGAATCAGAGCTCTCTCTTGCCAAAAGATCCTCAAAAATGCCAAGTTCTGGGCTATTTATAGCTGATATCTATAGGCGGATCGCGGTCATACATGGCACAAATCCCGAGGATCTCGGACAGGTTAGTAGCTTGATGAAGAAATGGTCAATATGACAGTTGTGGACAGGTGTCGTGAGATCCCGCACTCTCGGATCGTGGCAGAATTGGTCATAGTCTTCGCTCTTGGGTTTCTAGAGCTCGGATCGGATCGAGCTAACAAGGGTGGATCGGGTCGCATAGGGCGTGGCGACCCGATATGGTGTCGCGATCCGGGGAAGGGTGAATGACCATGATCGAACTTCTGGGGATTGAGAAGAGTAAAGCTTCATATTTCCTGCTTGTGTGTGAACCTGGGTGGCTTGGTCAAAAAGCTAGCCAACATTTTTCCCCCTTGAAGCATGTTTTATCGAGGATGGAACATGCTTCGAAATCGCATAGGCGTCTTTTCACAGAACGATGCAAATCAGTGGTCATGTCCGTCTGAGATGTCGTACCATTTTAGAAAAGTTGTATCCTTCGATTAATATAAATATCCGGTTAAATCCTCCATCATTTCTTTGTTCATCGGATAGCTCTCGTCTCTGGAGTTTTTAGAGGCTTCATTGTCAGGTAAACTTTTGAATTTTTGCAAGTATTTCTGAATTTTTATTTTGAAAATTATTTGTCGGGTCGGGTCGCCAAAGAGCCCCACGGTCCGTGGGATAAGGCGCTCGCTCCGGTTCGATCTTCGCGTGGTCTTTAAGCACGATGGGCCAACCTTCATCACGAGTCGATCCAGGGATCGGTCTCCTCTTTCTCCGCTAGGCCTGGATACGCGGCCCACTAGCCCCCCATGGTTCGGATAAGACAAAAACAAGGATACCAACGGTCACGGGCTTCGTCTATATAAACTCGATCCTCCTCCTTTTCTTTCTTCTTCTTTCTTCCGCCGCCATATCTCCTCCCTAAAACCCCAACTTCGGTTCTCACAATCCATTCGCCTCCTTGGTATTTTAAAAAGGTAATTATATGAAAAACACATTCCTGCAACTTCATTCTTGTTTCTCTTAAATTCTCACTGATTTGGAAGGAGCGGCGGTGGAGTTTTGTGGTATTTGAAGGTCTTAGGCGCTCGAGGTCGCGAGTAAGGAGGAGTAGAAGAGAGGAAAGTGCCAGGTTGTTTCGCAGGTGAGGTTGGAGAGTGAAGAGGAGAGCTGAGGAAGAAAAAGGAAGGGATGACCGGGTCGGGTCGTGGAGGGGAGGTTTGACACAGGTCGCGATAATGGTGAAAGGAAAGAGAAGAGTAGGAGGGCAATCTTGGAAAGCGGATCGGATCGTGGTGTCGGGAGCGGTCGGATCGGATCGCGTGGACGGACGGATGCTCAAAAAATTTGAACGTCGGATCGGATCGAGGTAATCGAGGCAGATCGCGAGGGGTTATTGCGATCCGTTCTGGTTTCCACGATCCGACGATCTTCCATGAGTTGGTGTTTTTGCTACAAGTCTGTATTTGCTTCACGATCCGAACCTCGACTCGCGATATGATGAGACGTGCGATCCGATTTACTCGTTAAATAAACAATGCAACTTGACCTTGATACACCAATGGACAGTTAGGTTAGAGCCTACAAAATGAACTTCTTGGACTGAACAACATATTTTATTTGTTTGTGACTTTATTTTTCAGCATTTCACACACTTGCACACACAAACACTTGCACAGGCACGGGGCTGATGGGTTATTATCTTCTAATCTTTCATATTTGCACACCGAAACAGCAATGTCAAACAAGAACTCTCCCAAAGAATCTGATATAGAGATAAATCCGGAGTTATCGGAGCATCCTAACCCCGACGTTCTTCCAGTTAATCCAGAGGGTGAGGACTTTGAGTCAGAATACGAAGCAGAAACAGAATCAGATTCGTCGGATAGTACTTCGCTTGAGGATGAATCTGAAGAAGAGGATGAGAGGGCTCCTGACGAGACATCCGACGCTGAAGAAATCGATAAATTTACAGATTGCCTGGCTTCCAAGTTGGACAATGCGAGGCTTCTAAGGTTATTCCTGAGACACGGGATGTCCTGGGATGATGTTAAAACCCCAGATAAGGATGACGGACCTCACTTAGCCCCACCTGGATATATGACTATCAGTAGATTAATGTGTTGGGTAGGCGCTATTCCTCCATTCCCACCGATTGTCGTTGAAACCCTGAGACGGTTGCACATCACCCCAATGTAGCTCCACCCCAATGCCTATGCAGCTTTGTATACTCTATACTTCGCATATGCGGAAGTCTTGCAGACTGAGCTCACCTTCAAGGACTTGAAATTCTACTATATTTTCAAGCATTGCTCCACGGCGACTCCGAACTTTTCTTTCTTCGAATCGATAGCCAATAGGAAAGTTTTAACAGACAACTATAACAACGTAGGTGATCCCAAAGCGGAGTGGTTTTACATAAAACGCCAGGCTGGGTGTGCGAGGAGGTGGCTTAAGTCAAGTAAGTTTCGAGCCTCCAAATATATGATTCAATTGCATGACCAGAACACTAATATGCTTCTTTTTTGCTGCGTAGGACATACTTTCCCAAAAACTGAAGGCTCGGTGTATCAAGATCGACTGTTCCGCCTTCTCAAAAGCAATTCTGACTTCTTGAGGATTAAGAAATGTATTACTGATGAGAACCTTCATAGGCACCATCTGTTGGATATTAGGTTTGGACTCGGCACAGGCGGTAAACCTTATAAGTACGAGTGCCCGGCCGGAGGGGAAGGGACTTCAGGGGCCACTAAAGTGGTTGAACTTCCCAAGAGTCCTTCACCGCACATTGATCAAGATGATGAGGACTTAAATGCTCCTAAGGGTGATGAGGTCCATGGAAATGACCCTAAGGAGATCCCGGCCCCTGAGGGGAAGCCTTCCCCGAAAGCTTTACCACCGATTGATCCTACTTCTCACGATGAAATAACAGAGGAGCAGATATTCACGGAACTAGACAAGATTCCTCTACCAGACGATTTCTGTACCCAGGAAGACTTAGGAGGGGGACTGCTATTTCATGATCCCGAGGATACTAATGTCCCGTTTGGAGAAAAAGAAAGCACGTAGACGAGCTCAGCTCCGGGCACTGGTCTGTTAAGGGGGATTGCACGGGATGCACGCACCACACACACGCTGTTTGTCACAACGTTCTTATGTCGTCGATATTCATGGTTTTAATGCGTATCTGTTTCTTTTGCAGGGGGAATGACTCGTAAGCTGTCTTATTCTCATCGCTCCCTTCGTGCGGCTACACACTACAACAAAAATACCTTTTTATGACGTTTAAAAAATGTCATAAAAACTTTCTATGACGATTCTATAAACGTCATATATCAGCAAGTTATTAAAAGTGTGGTAGATATTATGACGTGTAATTCTTGCAATAGAAAACGTACTTTTGTTGCAATCTTAAACAGGGCCATATTGATGAAACCGCTTTTCCATGACGTTACTAAACGTGCTATAGAACTTTTATGACGTCATTTGATTGCTATAATACGTTAGCATGTCATATTATTATGACATCTGAACATGCTATGGAATCATCACATGAAGCTTTTATGACGCAATGATAGGCTATAGAAAATAAGTTACTATCTACTACAGCATCGTTTTGTTGCTATAAAAACTATTTACTTCTTACAAAATATTTTCAATGACACTAGCATGATGCTATAGTACAACAAAGCTAATAAAAATATTTCTATTGCACATTTTTGCTGTCATAACATTCAATGCTTATAATTTTCAATTCTATTAATACCAAGAAACCACAATTATCACATTAATGTACGCAGACAAATGGAGTTATAAGCCAAATCATAAAAAATATATATTCATAATATTTCATACATCAAGAAATAAACATAGATATCTAAAAATATTTTCATAAACGCGGACAAGCATGACAAGAAGATGGAGTGACATCTTGTATCAACCTCAAAAAGCATCATACAACACCTGCCAAAAAGAAGCACAAACATACCTATGTTAGTCAGTATATGTAAAATAAGAAAGAACTAAACAAATTATAACCAACTAGGCTAAGTAACAAAAATGGTGCAGCACACACTGAAAATGGTGCAGCAATGCACACATGGGATGGGTGTATACATCAAACCATAGTATACACAACCTATGAATGGCACAAAAAAACAAAGAAACTAGTGTATCGATGCATAAGAGAACACACAAAAAAAATGAAATTAAAGCACTTCAGAGTGTATCAAAGAATCTGGGACTAAAGTGGGATTTCAGTGTTGATCCATGCAGTGTTGATCCATGCAGTGGTGATAAAGGATAGGAAGTGGAATCCTTTTGCGTCCAGAAATGTCACATGCACATGCAATTCTACTCTGTCATGTGACAAGCATACAGCTCAAAGGCCTAAACTTAACTGGTCCTCTCCCAGTTGAATTTAGCAAACTTACCTCCCTGGCGGTAATATATCTTACATGGAACTATTTCTACGGATTATTCCCAATATCATGGACTACCCTACCTCTCACAAACTTGAGCCTTATTGGAAAGCGTATCTCTGGAAAACTACCGGTTGAGATTGGGAAGATCACTTCTCTTAAAACCCTTATATTGGAAGACAATGTGATGGAAGGTCCACTGCCACAGTCACTTGTGTTCTTACTTCCAATAATTTTAGTGGAGGGTTACCAAATACACTTGGCAAGCTTAAAGTTTTAACAGATTTTGCAATTGATGGGAATCCTTTTTCTGGAAGAATACCAAGTTTTATCAGTAACTGGACAATGATTCAACGTTTGGATATGCAAGGAACATCCATGGAGGGGCCATTTCCTCCAGAGTTCTCAACACTTTGGACTTTATCACAGCTAAGAGTGAGTGATATAAACAGCGACGGGAATTTCCCCCCTCTGAAAAATATGACAAATATGGAAAGATTGATTTTAAGGAACTTTTCTTTGTCTGGAAAAATTCCTGATTATATTGGAAAAATGACTATTCTAAGAACCCTAGATTTAAGCTTCAATAACTTATCGGGTGAAATTCCAGGCAATTTAGAATATCTCCCACTTATAACCTACTTGTACTTAACAAACAACTTTCTAGCGGGCTCAATACCAAACTGGATTTTGCGGAGCAGTCAAAATATAGATATATCAAGTAATAATTTCTCAGGACCATCATGGCCAACTAATTGTCAGCAGGCAAAAGTGAATTTAGCTGCTAGTTATTTACCTACCTATGGCAACCCGATATCAACATGTTTTATAAGGAGCCTCCCTTGTTCTGGAGAGGCAATGAATTATAATCTGTTCATAAATTGTGGAGGCAGCAGAGTAAAAGTTGGGGCAAATGAACAAGAAGAGGATACCTCACAGCAGGGGCCATCGACCTATGGAGCTTCGGCGAGAGGAAAATGGGCATATATGAGTACAGGAGATTTTATAGGAAATCAGAATCCACAATTTATAGCGACAAATTCATCAATTCTAAAAATGAATAACACCGAATTATACACTACAGCTCGTGCCAGTCCACTTTCTCTTAAATATTACGGACTGTGCTTGCAGAAAGGAAATTATACAGTTAATCTACATTTTTCTGAAATAGTATTTACAGATATTCAAGCATATTCTAGTAACGGAATTCGTGTATTTGATGTATATATCCAGGGACGAAATGTTTTGCATGATTTCAATATTGCAAAAGAAGCAAATGGAACGGGAAAAGAACTTGTTAAAACATTTACTGCTATAGTCAGTGAAAATACACTGGAAATACATTTTCGATGGGTCGGAAAAGGGAGTCATCTTGTACCTGCGGTTGGCATATATGGACCTCTAATGTCGGCTATATCTATTACTCCAAATTTCAAGCCATATACTGGAAAATCTAAGTTATCGGTAGGAAGTATAGTGGCGATCGTCATTTCTTGTGTTGTATTCATTGCATTTTTTATCTGTCTTGGAATTTGGTGGAGAAGCAGAAAAAAAATAGACAAAGAGCTGAGAGGCTTAGAGCTGATGACTGGATACTTCAGTTTGAGGCAACTGAAGACCGCAACACGTAACTTTGATCCAGCAAATAAAATTGGTGAAGGAGGGTTTGGTCCAGTTTACAAGGGTGTACTACCAGATGGTTCAGTTATTGCTGTGAAACAACTTTCATCAAAGTCGAAACAAGGGAATCGTGAATTTTTAAATGAGATAGGAATAATATCAGCATTGCAGCACCCAAATCTGGTCAAGTTATTTGGTTGTTGCATTGAAGAAAGCCAACTACTAGTTATATATGAGTACATGGAAAATAATAGCCTTGCTCGTGCCTTATTTGGTCCAGAAAGAACCCGGCTGATGTTGGATTGGACAACAAGGTGCAAAATTTGCCTAGGCATCGCAAGAGGTTTGGCTTATCTACACGAAGAGTCTAGGCTAAAAATTGTACATAGAGACATCAAGGCTGGACCTAGCACTTCTATGCACGAACCCTTCGCCAACTCTCAGACCTTCGATGTCGAGTGTTGTAAGCATGCTAGAAGGAAAAACACCAGTTCAAGTACCGGTGATGAAGAAGACAATTACAGAAGGTGAGATGTTGAGATTTAAGCATTTGAGGAGATGAGAGATGGCAGTGCCTCGTATAGCTTGCTCCACATTAAAACTGGGCTGCCGTGAAGTATTTTATACCTATCTTCAGCATTGGAAAGAATAAAAAGAAGAATCACTCCATCCGATAAGATTTTAATCGAGCCCTTGAGCCTCCAAATCGATTTAAGTGTACACATGGTAGGGGTCCAGTTTTAAATGCATAAGTAGTCACACACAAAGACTGCGTGATGGTCTACTTTTACACTTATTCATGCAGTGCTTTACACTAGAACAGACTGTTGTTCAAAATGGTCTGGTTTTCACTTATATATTCAGCGCTTTACATAAGATCTATTGTGAATGGTCTGGTTTTCACTTATATATTCAGGAATCCAAACCAAACCAAGTTTCACAGTTTTCAATTTTTTTCTAGAACTGTCCATGTTTCACAAGTGATTTTTTATTTTTAAGTTTTAATATTAATACAACAAAATTGTCAATTTTTAACTATTATACTACTTGTGGAGGACAATCAGCAAAAATTGTGGTCATTTCAAAAAATTTATATCTCTCCTATATAGTGTCATTCCCTGAAAATGGTGCTCTAACTATATATGCCAACATATATCACTCTCACTGCTACTCACTTCTCTCCTAATTATAACACAGCAGGTCGGCTAGTTTACTTACCGCACCAATATCACAGCAGGTCGGCTAGTTTAAATGCATTAATGCATTAATGTGTAAGCCTATGTCAATGGTAGTAAAAATGAAAGGGGTTGTGTTTCTGCAAAAGGCTACTTACCGCATAACATAGTAATTTAACAAAAAAGGTCGAGCAAAAATAGAAAAGGATGAAAAAACCGGAAGTTTACTTACCGGAAGTAACAATGTTGTAATCCCTCTAGAGGTAATGTGTTTGTTAATAACTTAAGAACCTGTATTGGATCATTCGACATTATAGGATCAGAAAAAATATTAATTAAAATTCTGAGATAAGGGTTTTCAATAACGAGATGAAAATATGGAGAAAAAAATCTTGAACTATACTTACTAGAAATTGAATCTATTATAATGTTCGCAGCAGGCCAAGCTATCGTAGTACCAAGAGCATCTTCAATGACTTCTAAATCGGACGTTGTTCTCCATAGACGGGCTTTTGGATTTTTTACAATATCTACCCAAACTTTAACTGCATTTATACCCAAAGGGACACAATGAACCATCGAAGTTGGATCGGTTGAAGATATATGGCCTAATGCAACTACTTCTCTCTTTCCCGACTAATCAATCAACTGACATTTACTTTTCTCCATGAATTTTTTACTCTATCAATTAAACAAAAAGATTATTTTAGTATGTGCTTCAATAATTTATCCAATGAAAAAATAATTGAATCACATATAAGTTTGATACCTACCTTCTCGACAACTCCGACAGTACTTGTAGGATTATTTGATGATGTAGTGCAAATTGTTTCGATAACTACTTTTGATTCAGGCCACGCAACTTTGGTACCGATGGCTTCTCCAACTCGTGTCAATCCTTTAGTGGGCCTCCATAGAAAAGCATCTTCGATTTTTGGATTATCTATCCAAACTGCAACAGCAGCCGGACCAAGAGGGTGATCATTCACAAGTTCTTTTGGATCACTTGAATGCAGTCGTCCATGTGCGACTAATTCTTCACTACCACTCCAATCGATTAGTTTGCATTTATGATCTACGCTGTTACTTTTACTCTAATAAGAAAGGACAAATTATTATTTTTGTACATCGAAAAATAAAAAATAATTAGTAAAAAAAATGAAAGATTACCGCATTATCTTCTTTTTCAATGTTATCAAAGTTGCGCATAACAACTCTAGTAACTGGCCATGCTACTATCTCACCAACAACGTCTTCAATGTGTGCCGAATAAAGTGAAGGTCGCCACAAGAAAGCATCTGGTTTTCTCATAGTGTCTATTATAATTTTCTTCGCGTCATTCCCTAAAGGGATTTGTTGAACAATCTCTTTTGGGTTACTCGGCACAACTCTTCCTTCCGCAACAATTTCGTCCGTCTCATTCCAATCCAATAAGTCACATGTGTCATATTGTTCACCATGTTTGTTCTATTATTAATCAAAACAAATTATATTAATAATGAAATTAAATGTCAAATATGATGAAATCACACTACTACTGTAAATAATTTTTACCACTTGATGCACATTTGCTTTAACTTGGCTTTCTTTTCCCTATAAAAAAAAACAGTACATTTATATAGGACAATCAGCACATTTGTGTTGAAATCAATTATATTTCTAATGGGCTCAAAATAATGAAATATGCACATGGCCAAAGCAAAATTGGTTAATGCATCCTAAATAAACTTCCATGGGTAAGAAAATTCAACACTTCATAATAGCTATTATATCTCAGATGTGAATTTATCTTATTATTCTGTCCATAATGTCATAAGGGGAAATCAACATTTTACATTGTATTTAAAAAATTAACATTTAAGTCAAATAGCTATTCTATGTTGCAATATGTAATAAAAAAATTGTACAACTGAAATTAAAAAGCAAAAAGAATATAAAGATCATAAAAATACATGATTTTTTTTTTCAAAAACATAACCCCCTATGTGCCTTTGACTATCATGATGGTAAACTGTATCATAATAAAGATATTGCATTTCACATTTAATCATAGCAGCAAGATACATATACTATCATGATGGTAAACTGTATCTTAATGTTGTTATTTCTTTTACCTGGAGAAGTAAGGCAAACACAAACATTGTGCACCAATGTTTTTTTGGGGAATGTATGCGTCGAGTTCATTTGTAATTTATTTTTTTCGTGTGATATGTTCCATTTGTAAATTATTAGATAATAATTGGAAGGAGAATTCCAGTAATTTATTTTTTTCGTGTGATATGCTCCACATGTATACATGGCTGCCGTGGTTAAATTAAGTTATGTTGTTTCAACAGCCATGTACAATAATTTGAAGTGCTAAAATAAGATACAAATGAGCAATGCTAAAAACACATATGTCATGTAGTAGAAATACCTTATTTTTCACAAGAATGCGAACTATCGCGTCTAATTCTGAAATTTTATTTTGCATCTCGATTGTTTGTTTATCCCTCATGTGTGACCACATTGCCTTGGTGTACGTCATACCCCGTCCCATTGCTCTCAACCGTCCTGGCCTATCCTGCCCCAATACTCTTGCAAGCGCATCGTCTTTGTAATTAGTTGTTGAGCTGGAATTTGATTCACTCTGTATTTGTTTAATTTTTTCCTACACATATTGTCATACATGCATATTATACGCAATCGAACCATCACAATAATAAACATGTTATTATCTAATAAAATTTCAAAGTACTTACAATAGCATCTGCGGCAATCGAATTTACCGGCTCGCCATTCTTTCGTGTGTGCGATTTGATCCAAACTTGTTCTCGACAGACTGAAGATGGCTGAGGACTCGCCTTTTTCTATGTTTATAGAATATTTTTTACAACACGCCACAATGACTAACTAGCTAATAAATATTATGGTATATAAGGTAGTAATTTTTACCAAATCATCGGCCACTCAAGCAATTCCTTTACGACTACATGTATGAGGTATCAAATTGTCTCTAATAGCTTGATATTTTTTACTCAATTCCTAAGAATAAAATGAAAACATGCATTACAAAATCCAGATTGATTTTCGCATCTCATCAATATTAAATGTGCAACTTTTACCTTAAACTCTGGAGTCGTTTTGGACTTGACAAACTTCTTCCACTCATCCATACTTAGGTTGCCTGGTTTCAACCTATTTCTTTCTTCGTCGCTCCTTGCTTTTGCTATTTTGCGAACTACTCGAGATTTCGAACCTCTAAATATGCATCCCATTTGATGAAATATGCACGCCTTTTGCCATTCTTCATCCAGTTTAAATCTAACCTGCAATATTTAAAGGCATGTATAAGGCAGATCATTTATAGAGAGACTAAATTTTTATCCATTAACAAATGCATGCATATTTAGTACCACGTAAAAGATTATAAACAAGTCAAATAAAAGCATAGAAGCAGAATAATTCAAGAATAACATAGTGAAAGCCATGAGTAGGTACACTTGCCTTATAATTGTAATTTTCATTTTGATTTGAAGACTTCATTAAGCTTCCATGTTGATACAGTAACACTGCGTTTTTACGTCATTTATATTATGCTTTCAACTGTTTTATTTTCAACTTTCGTACAGTATCTTTCGTACAGTATAGTGTTGTTGTAAACTAGTACGGAGAAGCGACCATACATGTCCTTGATGCTCTCGTCCTTCTGCATGTTGAAGTTTTCATATTCATTACTGAACATGGCAAGACGGGATTCTTTAACCTGAGAAGTTCCTTCGTGTGTGACTTCCAAAGTATGCCAAATTTCCTGGGCTGTATTACAATGAGAAATTCTGTTATATTCTGTTTTATCAAGAGCACAAATCAGAGCATTCATAGCTTTAGAATCTATAGAGTATAATTTCTTATCATTTGCATCCCACCTACTTTTTGGTTTAGGTGTTACAATACCATTAACAGTTTCAGTCGGAGGTGTATATCCAGTTTCAATGATATCCCAGACATCATAATCAACAGACACTAGATAAATTTTCATCCTAGCTTTCCAATACGCGTAATCACTACCATTGAACATGGGTGGTCTAGCAATACTCAAATGTAGGGGGAGCCCTTGTTCAAACACATCTCGTTATTCACAAAAATCTTAAGTCTGTTTGTCATCATCAAAAGGGGGAGTTTGTTGATACTAATATTTTTGTTTGATGATAACAAATAGATTTTTGTTACTGGAGTGTTTGATTGTGGAATATCTAGTATTATTGGAAAATAAAATAACACAGAATTTACACAGAATATAGAAAAATCAAATTTGGATTCCAAAAGAATCTTATGACTATCATTCTTCTACTACTGATATGATTAGACCTAGAAGTTTCTCTAGGTCATCTCCTTCTCTGTTTGTGTAGGTATGTTGGCGGGCTAAGGAGCAAAAAAAATGGTACTTGGATTCAGGTTGCTCCAGACATATGACAGGTGATAAAAGACTGTTCCTTAGCCTGGAAAAACATAAAGGTGGGAATGTGACGTTAGGTGACAATAGCAAATGTAAAATTATTGGTAAAGGAAAAGTAGGTAACAGTATCTTTGCCTTAACTGATGTTTTATATGTTGATAATCTTTTTCACAATCTTATCTCTATCAGTCAGCTTTGTGATAAAGGAATGAATGTTGTGTTTGATAGTAATAGTTGCAAAATCATTGAGATTTCCTCTGGAAAAGTTGTGTTTACAGGGAAAAGAAAAGGAAATGTCTATACTCTCTCTTTTGATGATGTAACAGTATCTAGGTGCTTGGTAGCAACAGAAGAGGAGGCAATCTTATGGCACAGAAGGTTGGCACATGCAAGTATGGGTCTTCTTGAAAGACCGAAAGCAAATGAACTTGTCAGGGGTTTACCACATCAGATTTACAAAAATAACAAAGTATGTAAAGCTTGTACCATGGGAAAACTTAGTCGTTCATCTTTCCGTCCAAAAAATGTTGTTAGCACTTCACGAGTGCTTGAATTGATTCATATGGACTTGTTTGGACCTACTGATACTGCTAGTTTAAATGGTAAACGTTATTGTTATGTATTGGTTGATGATTACTCTAGGTTTACATGGGTTTACTTTCTAGCCAAAAAGTCTGAAGCTTTTGATTATTTTTTAAAGTTTTCAAAACTTGTCCAAAATGAAAAAGGGGTTTCAATTAAAACTTTAAGAAGTGATCATGGAGGTGAATTTGAAAACTTAGACTTTGAAAATCTTTGTGAAGAAAATGGTTTCAAACATGAATTTTCCGCTCCTCGAACACCTCAACAGAATGGGGTGGTTGAAAGGAAAAATCGTACATTACAAGAAATGGCTAGATCTATGTTATGTGAATATCAATTGCCTCAAACCTTCTGGGCTGAGGCAGTCAATACTTCATGCTATGTAATGAACAGAGTTATGATTAGACCAATACTTAATAAAACGTCATATGAACTGTGGTCTAACAAAAAGCCTAACATCTCATATTTTAGAGTGTTTGGATGTCCTTGTTACATTTTGAACACAGGTGAACAGCTTGGGAAATTTGAGTCAAAAACGGTTGATGGAATCTTCATGGGTTATTCCTTAAGAAGTAAGGCTTACAGAATCTTCAATAAACAGTCAAGAACAATCGTGGAAACCGTCAACGTCAAGTTCAATAAATCAGATATGGATACGATACCTGAAGATGATAAAGATGATGCTGGTACACAAGAAATTGAACAAGAAAACAATGATGTTGAGACAAACAATGAAAAAGCCACTGAAGCAGCAACAGATATCGAAAGACTAAAATTCAAGCCAAGTCATCCTCCAGATTTGGTAATTGGAAGTTGAAACACCCCACCTCCGTTAGGGTCACTCTCAAAGGGAATGCCCTAATTTTGGTGGAGGTTTATAAGTACAAGTCACAGATATACAAGACAGATATAAGAACACATATTTGTAAAACAGCGGAAGAACAACAAACTTTATTTCAGTAAGTCAAATACGTGTTACAACAACATCCTTTCCAAAAACATAACATAACACTTTCATAATCTGTCTTAAGTACATTATTTAAAGAAGCATAAATAAAACATAGATAAACTGCAAAAGCCCCTTAGTGGATTGTCCAAAGCCATAGTTCAAAACAGGAAAGTCCAAGCAATACATTTCTCTTCTTCAAGCTGGATGTTGAGGCTGGTCAAGCTGCTGTGTTCCCTCCCTGAGGACCTGGGGGGGGGGGGGGAAACGGAAGAAAGAAGACGAAAGAAAAATAGAGTCAGACATAAAGCCTGAGTAAGTCTAGTACTACTTTGTCTATGAATAAAGAACTGGGTATGATAAGTAAAACAGGAAGTGGGCAAACACTATGAACTTGGTTAAGTTATCTAGGGTCGAATATACTATCGTACCCCATATAAATCTCTGAACCCATATAAACTAGTTTCCAATTTGCACCCCATAATCAGGGTGATGTGATCCATTCAATGATGATCGGCTCCTACTCGCATAGTTACATGTGTCTTACGGCCCCCGATGTCTGTAGTTACCTATGCTGGTCCCACCATGGGGTGTATCAAGTCCCATAGTGGCAACCCGACACAACCTTAGAGTGCACAGGTATGCTACTGGTGTCCAGTGCCTTATTTTTCTGCGCCGGAGTGTGTGCACGCCCGCACTCCGTTAGAACCTACACTGCTACACCACCGCCGTCGCTTTGACCTCTTACAATCAGCCCAGTAATCGTGCCCCACCCTGCCTAGTTTCAGGGTATCCTGATACACCTTTTAGGGTTACTGCTGAAAAGGGTCCCCCGTTACTAGGTTTTCTATCTCTAGCCAACATGCTAAGTTGGTTAAGTGTTTCCTACCTAACCCCACCAGTCTGTTTAGTTTAGCATGTTCCATTTTGATTAAGTCTTTAGTTCACTTAATCCTAACAATCCTGACTCGGCCTTAATTGTCTTATTAAGGCCCTGACCTCTCACATTAGACAGGTATTGTTGTGGCTGCCTGTTGCCGGTTGGTTCCGGGCAGTCTTACGCCACAACTCAGTCTAACCTCGGGTCCTTGCTGGGCTCCATGTTTAACCTCCCACATTGGATAGGTATTGTTGTGACTACTGGACAGCCGGGCGGTTCCGGGCAGGTTTACATCACAACTCAATCCAACCTCGGGTTAAACACATCGTATGTTCTACATTTACATATTTTGTCATTCTTCTTTATTTATATGTAAATATTTGCGGCCCATTATTAAGTTAATGGTGTAAAGATTACACCAATCACGGGCCCAACCCATACTTGAATTTGGGCCCTTCTATTTTATATTTTCATTCATTAATTCATTTTAACCCAACGTTATTTTCCCCCGTTTTACACGTCCGTTCATATATATTGGGCTTAGCCTTTTAAAGCCCAATTTACCCATGCGAAAAGGGGAGGCTTATGGCGTATACACAAAGAGGGGAAGGTGAGCGCATGAACTTGCATAAGACGTTGGAAATACATAGTAGAAACTGGTGTACTTGCATAGTGGTAACATAGGTGACATGAATCAAAGCATGTGAACTTGCATAGGTTTAACTACAACATGAACCTATATTCTTATTTAGGCATAATGTCAAACATAAGCATGTCATAAATATTCCTAGCATAAACATGGCATAATGTCAAACATAAGCATGGCATAAATACTTCTAGCATAAACATGGCATAATGTCAAACATAAGCATGGCATAGGTAAAGTTCAATTTGTTCATGGCATAAACATAAACAAGTCATGTTCATAAGGTTTCTACATGTTTACAAAGGGGATACTTTGTTACTAACACAAAAGCATAGTTCAACTTAATCATGGTTTAAGTCTAATCACATAACGATGGTATAAATATACTTATGCATAAATATTCCTAATCATGGTGTTTGCTTTAAACTTGCAAAAAGGGATTTTTGAGTCTAACCTAGCCATGTCTCACATACGTTATCATATAATTCTTTTAAACAAGATAGACTTAATCATAGATTTCAATTATGCCAAATATCATTCATAGCCTAGCCATATTCATAAGCATGACTTAATACATGGATTATGGTGTCAAAATTCCAACATAGTTTCATATGAACTATAACAACCAAACTTGTCTCAATTGCTTGCAAAACGATTTATGCACAAAATATACATCATGACGACATAATAACAAAGCCCCAAACTTGCATAAATTTCACTCAACTACATACATGTAGCTTCAACATAGATTACATAATTTGCGCAATATTCCAAACGTATATTTGCATAGAACTACCGCATGTAGTTCTTTATAATGAATAACATAATTTTGCACAAACACGAATTACTTCCATTGCCACAATTCAAGCATACACATCAACACAGTTGTTTATTTATACCAAAGTAATACTCTACTTACAATGGTTGCGGCGAATTCTCTAATTAAGAGACACGATTCCTTTGTTGAATTGATTAGCTATAGGTTGCTTGAATTGCTTTAGGCTTTAGAACTTTCTTCCTAACTCTCTCTCTAGTCGGCGGCTACTCTTTGTCGTTCCTCAGCAACATGGCGGCTATAATCTTATTTTGAATGAATAGATTAGGGTTTAGTCTAGGGTTGTTTATATAGAGGTTAGGAATTGATTAGGACCATTGATGTTGCTAGGTTAGATCATAGCCATTCATTAGGAAGAGAGACCAATAAAAACCCGCCACCTAGCCCTAATGACAAAGCAGACCACAGAAATTCGACCACACACCGACCTGGCCAGCCAGGGCTAGACCAGACCTGGCCAGCAGGTCATTTTTGACCTGGGCGCACTTGGCAGGTGCGCCAGGTCAAAAATGTACTGGCGCACTTCACAGGTGCGCCAGTTCATTTTTGTTCTGGCGCACTTCCCAAGTGCGCCAGTGCATTCTGGCCCTTTTTCGGTTTTTCGCCCAACTTCGTTCGTCCATAACTTCTTCATACGATATCCGTTTTTCGAAAACTCGGACTCTATTTCGCGTATTTTTCCGAGACGAACGCAATGGCGTATCCCGTTTCCCTTAGTTCTTTGATTTGAAATTAATTATACTTTAATTTGTGAGTTTCACAGTCATAGAATTCACGGGTGTTACATTCTCCCCCACTTAAAAGGATTTCGTCCCCGAAATCTTCAAGTTAGGAAGAATGTATATCCTAACATCCAATCATCCATCTACTCATCCATCAAACACGAGCATCCATTGTCCTTAAAAAACTTCTAATGCTTCATGATCATATGCAAAGTGTGTGTGTACATGAACTTATCTAATGCAAAATCAGGCGGTCTACTGATTCAGTTGACCTCCTTAATGCGAATTATGTAAGTGCCATGAATCCATTATGTATGCAAATTTTTCTATTCATGATTCTACATGAGTGCACAATCATTCAATACAAATGCAGCATCCACATGACAACACATTAAAGTTCAACCACATACGAATGCAAACATATATATGCATATGCAATATGAAGTGACTGAGCCGATCTAATACCTAGATTGTGTGTGTATATGCAACCACGAGCAACCACTAGCAATCACTTGCAACCACTTGCAACCATCATACATAACATGTTTCAATTACATGTTTCCATCCAAAAAGATTCTACCTAAAAGATACGGTCGAGGAAATATACCTAAAAAGATGGATAAAAGCGTAACTTAAGGAAAAGGAAAGATCAAGGATGTACCCTTGAACAGAAAAGGGTAGGCTGTACGGATTCTAGCTTCAGTTTCCCAAGTCGCGTCTTCCTCGGCGTCGCTCCACTGAACTTTGACGAGCTTGACTTTGCGGTTGCGTAGCCTCTTCACTTCTGTTCCTAAGATGCGGGTTGGAACCTTCCTTATGGTCGCTTCGCGCTCCACTTCGGCCTCTTCGAGTATATTTTTGGCTCTACCACTTCTGCAGACTCATGAAGACATTTTCGGAGATGAGAAACGTGAAAAACATTGTGGACTCCAGCCAACTTCTCGGGTAGCTCTAATCTATAAGCCATTTTCCAATTTTCTTAATGATAGGGAATGGTCCTACCTAAAGGTATAGTCGAAGTAAAAACTTTGTGCCCATTAGGCAATGTCAAAACTGAAAACCTATGCCACATATATATTGATTAGGAGAAGAACTCTCTAAGCATCAGCCCCGAAGACCGAAATCAACATCAGACTGACACCCAAAGAATTACTCAACCCAACCACCATATATGATTCTAGGCAACTAAGCATGATGGACTCCTTTTAGGTCATAAGGGAGTCCCTTCCTAAGACCAATCTGTATCCTATAAAACCCGAAAACTTTAGTCAAACCGATGAACACCCTCGAGCCCCAACATGTGTTACTAACAGATGAGTCATACTCCCTATGTGGTTTGCAACAGAAATTGGACTGAGAATGGGACCGAGAGGATATACAGAAAAGATACCATGCAAGTAAGCTCTACAGGAAGAGAGGAATCAAGGATATACTCTTAAGAAGAGATACGATGCACGAATCTAGTCTTCAATCTTCTAAGTCGCACTTCCTTGAGCTTAACTCCATTATGCTTTGTCCGTCTATAACTTCACAATTTCGTAGCTTCTTAATCCTTGTTTCCAAAATATGAGTTGGAACCCTTGCCTCTCGTTCCTCTTTCACTTATTCTCCTTCTAGTATACTTGGCTCAAGCCTTAACTACGTACTCATGGTTCCATGCAAGCTCTCCAAAATTCATTAGTGAATCTTGGATCTTGTTCACTTACTAGAAGGTATTCCACATAGATGAATTATCTCTTGAAAATAAACAAATGTCAACTATGTTGCCAAATGTACTTACTAAGGTGATTCTTTGCAACTCATGCATCAGCGAAATGAACCTTCAGCCTTAGTGGCGAACACTACTGGAGCGCCCTATTCTGAAATGCTCCTACTAATGAACCCCTTTTCTAGAAGCTCTTTAATCTATTTACTGAGCTCTTTCCTTTCTCGTGGAGCCATATGTCTAACGGCAACGCAACGGGCTTTGCATTATCTACAAGATATATGCGGAAGTCTATTTCCCGCTTCGGAGGCAAGCCCTTCACCTCTTCAAAGACATCCGGATATTCCCGGACCACTCTAACTGATTGCAAATTTTCAACAGAGGCATCTAGCGATTCAAGATAACTAAGCATAACCGCATACGAGGGATTACAAGAAATTTCCAAAGTATTACCGAGCTGGGTTAGGAGCCTAACAACCCTTTTCTCACAATCAAGGATGGCCCCATTACGGGATAGCCAATCCATACCCAAAATCAAACCATACCCCGAAAAGCCCAAAACAAAGGCACTACATTGAAATTCTACACTTAGGATAGAAATTTTCAATTCCAAACAAATCATAGACAAATGAGCTGGGCCCCCAATTGGGTTTGAAACAATTAAGGGGTCCTCTACCATACTAGTTTTTAGGTGCAGAGATTCTACTAAAGCAGACGAGATAAAGGAGTGTGATGCGCCAGAATCAAATAAAGTGCGAACGGGGTGATCATAAAGATAAACTACACTTTCTACAGAAGTGTTTGTACCTCGCTGTTGCAAAGGTGGCGCTTCCAGCACATGAATCTGTGCCCCTGGGGTGGATCCAACCCCCTGCCCCTGTCCTCGTTTCTTTGGGCAGTCCTTCGCCCTATGGCCTGTCTCACCGCAAGAAAAGCACCCACCATTCTCCTTGGCCTTCTTTTTCCGGCAGTCCTTTACTAAGTGCCCCACTTTGCCACAGAAATTACACGTCCTCTTCTCTTTGTTGCCTTCCCCGCCTTTTTTAAAGTCTGTCTTCTTAGGCTGCAAACCCTCTTTCTTCCCTTGAGAGCTTTCTGCCTTTGTCTCCTTCTTGCCCTTATCCTCTTCATTCAGCAATGCCATTTGCACCAATCTTTCATACGTGGCTCCCATGGGTATATGGGTCATGGCCAAACTGTGTAATGGCTCATTCAACCCTTTGACAAAACGGAGAGCCTTCTTGTGCGGGGTATTGACTAGGTCAAGCCCAAACCTAGCCAGCTCATCGAACTGATTCACATATTCTCTGACTGTCTTGTCCCCTTGTTTAAGAAATAAGAATTTTTCCAACTGCAAACTCCTTTCTGCATCTGAGAGAAATTTGGTCTCAAACCTTGCCCTAAAGTCCTCCCATGTCTCCACTGGTCTTTCAGCATTAGTGACTTCCCACCAGTAGGAAGCCTCACCCTTCAATAGCCACACTGCCAACTGTACTTTTTGTCTATCCTCTACCTCAAAGATGATGAATAGGTCTTCAGTTTCTTTCAGCCAATTCCTAGCTGCTACGAAGGACTCAGTTCCATGGAAATCCCTTCCTCCCATGGCTTTAAAATCTTTACATATCTTAGAGAATGTGTTTCCCCGCGGAGGAGGTGGAGGAAAAGGTGCTGCTGTAGCTGGATGATTTTCTTCAGCTGGGGGAGGAGGAACGGTAGGACCTGGCTGAGTGGCCCTTGCTTCTAAGAACCGTCTAAACCAACCAGGTATTGGCACCCCTTCAGGCAAGTTAAGATCTTGGGACATGCTGAAACAAAAAGGATAGATTCAAAACGAAGGATAAGAGATAGTTCCTATGGCTTTGGGCAGTGGACTTTGCCTTTTAAAAATAAAATAATATTTTTCTTTTAAAAATGCTTCTTTAAATTTCCTTTTTGAAAATAATTTTTCAAAACTTTTTATCTTATCTGGTAAACCTATGCTCTGATACCAAGTGAAACACCCCACCTCCGTTAGGGTCACTCTCAAAGGGAATGCCCTAATTTTGGTGGAGGTTTATAAGTACAAGTCACAGATATACAAGACAGATATAAGAACACATATTTGTAAAACAGCGGAAGAACAACAAACTTTATTTCAGTAAGTCAAATACGTGTTACAACAACATCCTTTCCAAAAACATAACATAACACTTTCATAATCTGTCTTGAGTACATTATTTAAAGAAGCATAAATAAAACATAGATAAACTGCAAAAGCCCCTTAGTGGATTGTCCAAAGCCATAGTTCAAAACAGGAAAGTCCAAGCAATACATTTCTCTTCTTCAAGCTGGATGTTGAGGCTGGTCAAGCTGCTGTGTTCCCTCCCTGAGGACCTGGGGGGGGGGGGAGGGGAAACGGAAGAAAGAAGACGAAATAAAAATAGAGTCAGACATAAAGCCTAAGTAAGTCTAGTACTACTTTGTCTACGAATAAAGAACTGGGTATGATAAGTAAAACAGGAAGTGGGCAAACACTATGAACTTGGTTAAGTTATCTAGGGTCGAATATACTATCGTACCCCATATAAATCTCTGAACCCATATAAACTAGTTTCCAATTTGCACCCCATAATCAGGGTGATGTGATCCATTCAACGATGATCGGCTCCTACTCGCATAGTTACATGTGTCTTACGGTCCCCGATGTCTGTAGTTACCTATGCTGGTCCCACCATGGGGTGTATCAAGTCCCATAGTGGCAACCCGACACAACCTTAGAGTGCATAGGTATGCTACTGGTGTCCAGTGCCTTATTTTTCTGCGCCGGAGTGTGTGCACGCCCGCACTCCGTTAGAACCTACACTGCTACACCACCGCCGTCGCTTTGACCTCTTACAATCAGCCCAGTAATCGTGCCCCACCCTGCCTAGTTTCAGGGTATCCTGATACACCTTTTAGGGTTACTGCTGAAAAGGGTCCCCCGTTACTAGGTTTTCTATCTCTAGCCAACATGCTAAGTTGGTTAAGTGTTTCCTACCTAACCCCACCAGTCTGTTTAGTTTAGCATGTTCCATTTTGATTAAGTCTTTAGTTCACTTAATCCTAACAATCCTGACTCGGCCTTAATTGTCTTATTAAGGCCCTGACCTCTCACATTAGACAGGTATTGTTGTGGCTGCCTGTTGCCGGTTGGTTCCGGGCAGTCTTACGCCACAACTCAGTCTAACCTCGGGTCCTTGCTGGGCTCCATGTTTAACCTCCCACATTGGATAGGTATTGTTGTGACTACTGGACAGCCGGGCGGTTCCGGGCAGGTTTACATCACAACTCAATCCAACCTCGGGTTAAACACATCGTATGTTCTACATTTACATATTTTGTCATTCTTCTTTATTTATATGTAAATATTTGCGGCCCATTATTAAGTTAATGGTGTAAAGATTACACCAATCACGGGCCCAACCCATACTTGAATTTGGGCCCTTCTATTTTATATTTTCATTCATTAATTCATTTTAACCCAACGTTATTTTCCCCCGTTTTACACGTCCGTTCATATATATTGGGCTTAGCCTTTTAAAGCCCAATTTAGCCATGCGAAAAGGGGAGGCTTATGGCGTATACACAAAGAGGGGAAGGTGAGCGCATGAACTTGCATAAGACGTTGGAAATACATAATAGAAACTGGTGTACTTGCATAGTGGTAACATAGGTGACATGAATCAAAGCATGTGAACTTGCATAGGTTTAACTACAACATGAACCTATATTCTTATTTAGGCATAATGTCAAACATAAGCATGTCATAAATATTCCTAGCATAAACATGGCATAATGTCAAACATAAGCATGGCATAAATACTTCTAGCATAAACATGGCATAATGTCAAACATAAGCATGGCATAGGTAAAGTTCAATTTGTTCATGGCATAAACATAAACAAGTCATGTTCATAAGGTTTCTACATGTTTACAAAGGGGATACTTTGTTACTAACACAAAAGCATAGTTCAACTTAATCATGGTTTAAGTCTAATCACATAACGATGGTATAAATATACTTATGCATAAATATTCCTAATCATGGTGTTTGCTTTAAACTTGCAAAAAGGGATTTTTGAGTCTAACCTAGCCATGTCTCACATATGTCATCATATAATTCTTTTAAACAAGATAGACTTAATCATAGATTTCAATTATGCCAAATATCATTCATAGCCTAGCCATATTCATAAGCATGACTTAATACATGGATTATGGTGTCAAAATTCCAACATAGTTTCATATGAACTATAACAACCAAACTTGTCTCAATTGCTTGCAAAACGATTTATGCACAAAATATACATCATGACGACATAATAACAAAGCCCCAAACTTGCATAAATTTCACTCAACTACATACATGTAGCTTCAACATAGATTACATAATTTGCGCAATATTCCAAACGTATATTTGCATAGAACTACCGCATGTAGTTCTTTATAATGAATAACATAATTTTGCACAAACACGAATTACTTCCATTGCCACAATTCAAGCATACACATCAACACAGTTGTTTATTTATACCAAAGTAATACTCTACTTACAATGGTTGCGGCGAATTCTCTAATTAAGAGACACGATTCCTTTGTTGAATTGATTAGCTATAGGTTGCTTGAATTGCTTTAGGCTTTAGAACTTTCTTCCTAACTCTCTCTCTAGTCGGCGGCTACTCTTTGTCGTTCCTCAGCAACATGGCGGCTATAATCTTATTTTGAATGAATAGATTAGGGTTTAGTCTAGGGTTGTTTATATAGAGGTTAGGAATTGATTAGGACCATTGATGTTGCTAGGTTAGATCGTAGCCATTCATTAGGAAGAGAGACCAATAAAAACCCGCCACCTAGCCCTAATGACAAAGCAGACCACAGAAATTCGACCACACACCGACCTGGCCAGCCAGGGCTAGACCAGACCTGGCCAGCAGGTCATTTTTGACCTGGGCGCACTTGGCAGGTGCGCCAGGTCAAAAATGTACTGGCGCACTTCACAGGTGCGCCAGTTCATTTTTGTTCTGGCGCACTTCCCAAGTGCGCCAGTGCATTCTGGCCCTTTTTCGGTTTTTCGCCCAACTTCGTTCGTCCATAACTTCTTCATACGATATCCGTTTTTCGAAAACTCGGACTCTATTTCGCGTATTTTTCCGAGACGAACGCAATGGCGTATCCCGTTTCCCTTAGTTCTTTGATTTGAAATTAATTATACTTTAATTTGTGAGTTTCACAGTCATAGAATTCACGGGTGTTACAGAAGTCCAACTGCTGGTGTTCGTACACGATCCTCTCTCAATAGGGAAGTTTGTATTCTTTGTATTCATAATGCCTTTGTATCTGAAATAGAACCAAGTTCTTATGATGTTGCTCTTAATGATGAATTTTGGTTGTTAGCTATGCAGGAGGAACTTAACCAGTTTGAGAGAAACAGAGTCTGGAACTTGGTACCTAGACCAAAAGACTACCCAGTTGTTGGAACAAAATGGGTATTCAAAAATAAGCTTGACGAATCTGGAAACGTAACAAGAAACAAAGCTAGGTTGGACGCTAAGGGATACAATCAAATCGAAGGTGTTGACTTTGATGAAACTTTTGCCCCAGTTGCTAGGCTTGAAGCAATCAGAATTTTGTTAAGTTTTGCGTGCTTTAAGGGGTTCAAATTAAAGCAAATGGATGTGAAGAGTGCTTTTCTGAATGGAGAACTAAACGAAGAAGTGTATGTTGAACAACCTCCTGGTTTTGAGAGTCACGATTATCCAAATCATGTATACAAACTGGAAAAAGCATTGTATGGCCTTAAGCAAGCTCCTCGAGCTTGGTATGACTGTCTGTGTACATATCTCTTGGAAAACGGTTTTAAAAAGGGAAGTGCTGACACAACCTTGTTTTTATCTCATGATGGTGATGATTTTTTAATTGTCCAAATTTATGTTGATAATATCATATACGGTGCTACTAATAATGTCTTGTGTGAAAAATTTTAAAAAGTTAAGCAGGGCAAATTTGAGATGAGTTTGGTTGGAGAGCTGAAATTCTTCCTTGGTTTCCAAATCAAACAAAGTAGCAAAGGGATCTTTATCTCTCAAATGAAGTACGTGATGGAGTTGTTAAAGAGATTTGGAGTTCAAGATGCAAAGCCAATGAAAACACCGATGAGTCCAACAACCAAACTTGACAAAGATGAAAAAGGTGTTGCTGTGGATCAAAAGAAATATCGCGGTATTATCGGTTCACTTCTTTATCTTTCTGCTTCTAGACCCGATATTATGTTTTCTGTTTGTTTGTGTGCTCGTTTTCAATCAAATCCTAAAGAATCTCATCTAAAAGCCACAAAACGGATTCTAAGATATTTGTTACACACACCAAATTTGGGCTTATGGTATCCCTCTTGTGATAACTTTAATTTAGTTGGGTTTACTGATGCTGATTATGCTGGTTCACTCACTGATAGAAAAAGTACTAGTGGAACGTGTTTCATGCTAGGTCATTCACTTGTGTCGTGGTCAAGTAGAAAACAAAACTGTGTTGCTTTATCCACCACTGAGGCTGAATATATTGCTTTAGGAAGTTGTTGTGCACAGATTTTATGGATGATGCAGACTTTATCTGATTTTGGACTTTGTTGTAAACGAGTTCCTTTAAAATGTGACAGTAAGAGTGCAATTGACTTATCAAATAATCCAGTACATCACTCACGCACGAAACACATTGATGTAAGACACCACTTTCTTAGAGATCATATTGCTTGTGAAGATATTTGTATAGAATTTATTCCAACCGAATCTCAACTTGCTGATATTTTTACAAAACCCCTTCCTGAAGACAGATTTTGCAGATTACGTTTGGATTTGGGAATTATAGAAATAAATTAATCTTTTAGCATTTTTGGATAAATTTTCTCTTAAGATATTCTGTTGGCAATTATCTTTCTGACAAATAATCCATGCTTCAAATCATCAAGAAAAGACCAGTTTGTTTTTGGACATTTATGATAAATTTGTGACTGTGTAAGTTTTCAGAATATGAGATGTTTGAAAATTTGTAGCTCTGATACGATCAAATATGCTTTATAATATGAGTAATTGAGGAACTTTTGTTCACTTTCATCTTCTGTCTCTATCACCCTTCTATCAATCATTATTATTTTATATATATATCAAGGGAATTTAAGTATAAAAAAAAAGGTATTTCTCTAATCTCATTTAAAAATCCAAGCTCTGGTCATGCATGGTTATGAGAATACTTATTTTTCATGCTATCACTGATTCCATTTAAAAATCCAAGCTCTGGTCATGCGTGGTTAGTTTGCTATTGAAATATATTTTAAAATATTCCCTGATATATATATTAAATATTCCATTGTTCCACTTTCTGTCTTGTGAAATGTGTTCTTCTTTTACAGATTATTCTAATCTTTTTATTTGATTGTTCGGAGTGTTTGAATCTGATACTGTCAAATGACTTGATTACTAATTACAGTCCATACTCTTTACAAATGTCCAGAATTGTTATTCTTTTGATGATTACAAAGGGGGAGAAGAAGTTAAGATTTTGTGTTGTTTACAGACGTCTATAGATTTTATTTTGCCATTAATGCTAAGTGTTTAATTTTTTTGTTATTTTCAAATTCTTTACTCTTGTTATTTTCAAATTCTTTACTCATGTCTGTTTACAACTGATAGGGGGAGCTCAAATGTAGGGGGAGCCCTTGTTCAAACACATCTCGTTATTCACAAAAATCTTAAGTCTGTTTGTCATCATCAAAAGGGGGAGTTTGTTGATACTAATATTTTTGTTTGATGATAACAAATAGATTTTTGTTACTGGAATGTTTGATTGTGGAATATCTAGTATTATTGGAAAATAAAATAACACAGAATTTACACAAAATATAGAAAAATCAAATAAATTTTATTTCCAATAATATTATTTATTTTACAATTCATTTACACACAAGACTTTACAAATCACTTTACAAATAATTTCAGTACATACAATTTTTTTTTACAAGCACTTCATTTTTTTTTCTTTTTCTTCTCATTTCTTGCTGGATTATTCTTGTTAAGAACACCTTAGCTGTCCAAAGCATCATCCTGTAACCTGTCACAAAAGAAAGAAAAATACACAGTACACTGGAACTAAAACAAATACTTTTGACAAAAATGATTCTCTGTGTGATTGATTCAATTTTTGTTTGTCTCAGCTTTCTGTGTGTTTTTCTCATCATATTTCAGACTTGAACAGCCACATCAAAACCATACTGGTTTGCTGATCAGAACCAACTGTTTCTGACCAGCCTCAACTCAGTACAGTTTGACTGCTATTTTTTTTATTTCAGAATCAAACAAGTGATGAGCAAAGTATTAAGCAAAACAAGGTGAATTGACAAAATCAAGACAGGTTCAAAAGAGGTCAACCAGCAAATAATTTTTCAAAGTCAACACATCTCAAATTACAATGTCAAAGTGGCAAAGAGGACTCATGGCACACGCTCAAAGTGTTGGTGCACAAACATGAATGATTACACAGCAAAGTGACATGGCAGTAAGAAATTGATGCAACAAATATGACAGAGTCAGAATGGACTAAGTGATCAAGACAGGTGCAACAACAAAGTGGTTCAGCTCGACCTCATGGTCATAGTCAAAGTGATACTCAACATGGTCAAGACAGCAAACCAGATTTTCAAAACAGTGACACAGCTCAAAGTAGTCAAGCAATAGCATGGAATTGCATCAAGACATGGAGCAGCATGATAAATGCATGTCAACACACAAGTCAACAAAGTCAAACCAAAATAGTCAAGAATAAATAGTGCATGCTCATGTACAAGGCAGCCCAAGTGTCGAGCCAAGACATTCAAAATAAAGGTCAAATTCATTGCAAGCATCTCTAAAGCAAAGTATATATATACATACATGTATACACACACATATGTGTGTATATACACATATGTATACATGGATGCAAATTAGGTGGCCAAGCGATGACAGTACACAGAGATCAAGTCTCGACAAGCACAAGGAAAAGGTACACATGTTTCATGTCAAAAGCAGCAAATAATGGTGAAGCAAAACAGGTCAAACCAGCATGGTGCTAGTATACAATAAAAATACTTGCTCCAGGAAATTCAAGTTCAAACATGTCAGTAATTGTCAAAGTCACATTTCAGTTTTGGGAAATAAATCTACATGCAGTTTTTTTTATCTCAAATAAAGCTGCAAACCAGAGTTTACATGTTTGGTTCAAATTCTTGCACACAACTCATTATCAATTACAAATCAGTGTCCACAAATGAAGCAGTGCATTTGGCGTCTTGTTCAATCAAGCATTTCAGGTTATTTCAAATTTGGCAAGTGTTAAATTATGTGCAAGTATACATTCCACAATTACAGGTTTTGAGAGTAGAAAGAAGCATTTCAATTTATCCAGAAATTACAGAGGTTCAAATGTATTTCAAGAAAGCACAAACGTGTTCAGAAATCATCAACATATTTGGCAATTAACTGCAAATGATTTTCCCTTTTTATGGCAAGGTTAAGAATATTTCTGAATTGGGCACAAATCATTTATCCAGGAATATTTTTTTTGAACAAAAATTGGCAAGTATCAAAATCAATTCGAGTGTATATATGGCAAGAGTGTTTCATGGTTTTTAAGACATGCAAGAAATACTTGGCAAGTTTTCAAAGTATGTTCAGATATGTCATCCAATTCATTATGGGCAAAAATCATTTTATGTTTGTCAAAGCTCAAAGCCAACCAGATTCATCACAACAAATCTCAAATTCAATCGAGGAAATAAAACGGACAATCCATTTACGGTGATTAAACCGAGGTAATCAAGGGTTCAAGAAAAATTCATTCAAAGCCGAGAATTTTCAAAAGGGAAACCGCAATCAATCATCGAAAAAAAAAAACGAGCAAGTCATCAACGAAATCAGAGCACCAGGGTGTAGAAACCCTTATAAAAGCACACAATTCATCATCGACTTTATCATCAATTCACACAAAAAAGAAATCCGAAACCCTAAATTGCAAGAGTTGATAAAACTCACTCAGATTGATCGCAAGAACGAAGGAGATACACTGGAGAAGCAAAACAAGCTTCCAGAAATCCATTACACACTTCACCGAGATTGATTTAGGGAAAAATCACTGAAACCCTAATCGCAGCCGCCATTTTTTTGTTTCAGAGAGAAAGGGAGGATCGGGCTAAAGAAAACACAAGGGAGCACCGCAAAATAAAAGTGGCCCGACCACTTTGGGCTAGTGCAAAGAAAAGGGGATGACCTCCCATTTTTAACTCCTCCCCTTATTTCCTTTAAGTTTTTTTATTGAATTTTTTTTTGAAACTTCTTTTCTAGTTTTATTGTAAAACTAGGGAGCACAGAATATTGAAGTGTAATCTGAGAAAATCTAGTCTAGGGTATACAGACTAGTCTAGGATTTTTGAGCTTAGGGATAAACAGGAGCAGGAGTTGCGAGTTTACATAGGATTGTAAGCGGGATCTGTTTGTATCTCCTAGTAAAAATCTTAGAAAGGCAGCAGTAGGCACAGTTTGCCGAAGCTGGGTATATCTGCGTGTGATTTTATTTTTACTGCATTTCTTTATTACCGTGTTTAGTTTAAATTTATTGCCAAAAACCCTATTCACCCCCCCCCTCTAGGGTTATTATCGATCCTACATATAGTATGTTAGAGGCATAAGTGCTTTGTCTTTTAAATTTTACCTCTAATAATAAACCAAGGACCATATATAGTGAAATAATAGAGAAAATAAAACATCCACAGTCAATTATCTATAACACAAAAAATAGTAAAAGAATCTAGCAAACATGTCAAACATATAAATTTGTGAAAGCATGTACATTTCACAAATCAGTATATTTTGTGTGTGTTCGTACGGACGATAACCTGAAGATGCAAACTTCAGGTTTACGATTCTAGGTTGAGAACGTTAGTTAAATTCCTATATAGTTCTTAGTTTAGTTGGACCCTTATATTTTTCTATGTTTAAATGAGGTGAAACCATGAAGTATAATAAAGATGCACTTACCTTAGTCAAAAAATTGGTATAGTTTGTCAATATCATTAAAATCAGAATAATTCCTGCTAAATATCATTAACTAGGGTTGTTATGGTAATGGTAAATTTACCATTACCGTACCGTTACCGGTAAAATGGTAACCGTTTACAAAATTAAACGGTATACCGATGCATTCGTTACAGTAACGGTAATTTTACCATTATAAGCGGTAAAGTATTGGTTAAAAAAAAATCCATCGGTAACGGTAAATTACCGCAAGCTAATACGTTTTATATTTTTATCCATTGGATTTGAATCAACGGCTCTGGTTGATTAGAAAATTAGGGTTCGCCTTCCTATTTTGCCAATAGCCTTCAGCCGCTAGTTTTATACTTTCACTTTTGCTTTCGTTTACCTAATTTTTTTTTCTCCAATGTCGATTGTCGATTAGGGTTGATTCCTCCTCCAGTTCGATTCGAAAATTGAAATACGCTCTGGCTCAGCAGTCAATTTGGATTTGGAATTAGAGAAGAACAACACTTCTAATCGGTAAATTTTCTAAATCTATGATTGAGTTCGTTTTTTCAGATTTTTTTTCTTCTGCGATTTCAATTCCTAGTAAAATGAATGAACTTGCTACTAAGTAAGCAGACAATTTTCGTTTCCTAAGTTCATCATTTATTTCATATTTTCAGCAGCAAGAGGATTAAAATCAAGAGAAGTTCCACAATAATATTTAGTCATACTGTAGTTATTTTATTTTGTAAGCTACTAAAATAAAATTGCGTGTTAAGACTTGAAAATGGCAGGGTCGGTTTGCCTAGAATTTCAGTCTTTGCAATTCAGTTTTTCTCACACTATAATATATTCAGTCTTATATGTCAATGGCAAAAAAAATAGCTTCATGAAGGTTTTCCATTTGTAACCTATTTCGTTTGTATTTGTTTCATATCGTTTAACTTTCAAGCAGCAAATCACGCTCATTCTCATGTGTTAGAAGTAACCTGTTTTGATAAAAATGTAGAAACTTATTTAGCATTGAATATCTGGCTACAAAATGATTTGGCTGCAAAATCATGTGTTAGAAGTAACCTGTTTTTCTGACTTGTACTCAAGTTGTGATGATGTCTAAAGTGTTAAAATTTCATCGTTAAATGTTTTGTTATATATGGTATGCTTTCTCTAATGGTAGAAGTTAATCTGGACAAGTACCGGACTTGTATTTTTCACCTTTGTAGTCTTAGTTAATCTAGACAATAAGAATACTGCAACTATGTACTTTCATCTCATCTAAAGTGTATTTTTCACCTTTGGTAGAAGTTAATCTGGACAGGATGGTATGCTTTCTCGAATAATATCTAAAGTGTACTTTCATCTCATCATTTTTTTTTCTTATATTCACTTTACAGGTTTGGTAACTTCCACTTCCTGATCGGCCACCCTCCTCTGCTTCACTTAATTGATGGGAAACTGATGGGAAAATTAGAGCATCTTTGATGGCTTATTTTCTTTTTTTGGCTAATGAAATGATGAATGTGGTTATTGTTTAAGATGAATTGCAACTATGTTGCAACCATGTACTATTTCAAAACTGTTTTTTTTTATTGTTTAAGCTGAATTCATGGCTTATTTGCATAATGGTAACGTTAACCGTTACCGTAACAGCGACATTAACAACAAGAAGAAAATGAACATTAAGTGTCAACCGAAATTTTAACCTACAAATAAAGATATACCTGGATGCAACCCCACAAAGCAACTTGTAGTTTGTCACTTAGATTCTTCCACTTATCAAGGGTAATAGGAACATGTTCCCTAATTAGCGGACCTAGATATGAAGATAACTTCATGGACCCGTCGCCTATTGGTTTGCCATCCGCATCAAATTCAACTTCAATACGACTAGAAAGATTCAATGGAAGTCTTTTCACTTTGGTTGGACCTCTAACATTGCGCTTCACAATTGGATTTTTATTGACATCGCTTGTAGTCTCATTCATGTCAGCTTCACAATTTTCTGAAACATGCGTTGAATCTTTGTCAACTGCTTCAACGTTGTCTAGAATTTGAGCATCGTAATTCTCAGTGTGTACTTCCATTTGGTTGTCTTGGTTTCCATTTTTCCGTGAGTTGCCTTCAATGCGAATGTTGCTATCCACCATGTTGTCGCTGCTTTTAGCATTATCATTGGATGTGCTGCATTCTTGGATTGTTTTTAGCCATTTTTTAGCAATCCTCTTCCTTTTATTCATTTTCTGCAAAATACAAAATGGCTAAAAATGTCAAAACATGTCATTCTTTTAAAAAATTAAAAATTAGCTTGTGCTTGAGCTAGGATATGTATAGACAGTAGAGTTATTACTAATAATGAATATATAGATTTTTTTCCATGCTACAATTGATCCTTAATTATATTAATGTGATGAATTACTTTTCAATATTTAATACTGTTTTGAACATTACACTGAGCTAAAATAAAAAAATGCTTGCATACCAAAGAAATTTGTGATGTTGATCTTAAAAAAAAAAAAAAATTAAACAAACTAATATATATGAGTTAAGCAATTAATATGCATATATGGATATATGTAAAACTGAAAACGCATTGCACCTATATGCTTGAGCTCGACACGCTGGCATTATCATTTAGTGTGCATCTCGTTTGATGCGGGGTAAAAATGCAGTTTGCATGGTGTGTATGCAGAAATTTTATGAATCTTAACAACATTATACAGGCGGGTAATGTAGAAAGTTTAAATTTGTGTAAGCATCTAAATTTGCATGGTGTGTAAGCATCTAAATTTGTGTTTTATATCATGAAATTTATGCAGGTAACATTTTGTTAACATTCAGGTTTGGGCCTTCATGATGCTTAAATGGGACTCAAATACTCAAATTAAATATGTGTAGTGTGTAGTTTAATAATTGAAATTAACATCGTGTTTACTTCAACTTTCTGTTAACCTCATGCTAAATAGCAAATAAATAGAATATAAATCCAAGCAGTTAACAAGAAAACATACAATAAAAGAAATTGAAATTTAATTTAAACAGAGAAAACTAATAAGAATACTAGTGCTTACAGCAACTAAGGTATAAGCTGCAGCACCGCAGGTCGTAACATTCCCAAATTTAACCTTTCCTTTATTATGTAAGTAAATTTTATTTATTACCGTACCATCAATCATGAAAAGAACGTATTTATTTTATTCTACTTACAACATGGCCTTTGAGAAAGGTAAAAGGTCAAATAAAGCAAGGACAATGCCTTTAAATCGGATTCAACCGTGCAGCACCATGCAAGAACAATAGAACAAAATATTTTTAGATGTGCACTAATATGAAATAAATTTTTACCAAAGAAGTCTTGCATGTCCAGTGATATAACATGAGCAGTCCCTAGTGATAATTACAGTATATCGTTTCAAGTTATAGTCCAGTAATGTTTATTAATTCTAAAACTTGATGGTTTAATATGACACGGATTACATATTAGAAACAAATATTTGTAACTGAAATAACGATGAAACAAAAATCAGGTTTACTGATACAAAATATTTGTAACTGAAATAACGATGAAACAATGATGAAACAAAAATAACGATGAAACAAATATTTGTAACTGAAATAACGATGAAACAAATATTTGTAACTGAAATAACGATGAAACAAAAATCAGATAACTGATTTACTTGCAGATTTGTTGCATTTTATAACAATCAAACACAAGGATTTTCACAGCAAGAGAATAATAAATATTTACTGATACAAAATGGTAAAACAAAATCTTCAATCAAGCCAATAGTGTTACGGATATATTACTGATTATAACAATCAACACACATGGATGAGCGGGGAAAGTAGTAACCATAATATTGATCTATAGCAGCATAGATTAAGAAATATAGCTAACTGATTTAATAAAGCCAAAAGTTCTTTTAACAAAATAAGGTATCTGAAAGAGAATGAGCATTGATGTATAGCTGCAATACTGGGTTCTCTCAACTTCAACTTCAAGAATAATGCATTGATAAATCTGTTAATAAATAAGTGTGAGTTGTTATTATCTTCAATTTCGAGAACTGTCACCAGCTTAGGCCTACTAAATAAGGGTGAGTTGTTATAAACAAAATAATTTTTTTTACCTATAGTTTTCAAGCGTAATCAACGACGTTTTTTAGAATTTTTCTCAAATATGCCTTCACAATCCTCTCTAGCATAGCTAGCATCCTCTAAAATATCGACATCCATCTCGTTTTCTTCACAATCTTGGACAACACTGTTTGTGGTTTCGATAGAATCGATTGTCTCTAATTCATGAAAACCTCTTGGTGGTGCCTTCATTACAACATACCAATTAGACGAATCATCCTCTCTTGAATAAAAAATTTGTTTAGCTTGAGATGCAAGGATATACGGATCCCTCGAAAATGAAACTTGATTTTGATGTAAATTAACAATAGTAAATCCATCTTCAACCTTCACCCCGTTTCCAATGTTTGCCCAATGACACTTGAACATTGGATATAAAATTTGTGATAGTCTAACAAAACTATGTCAGTCAAAATCCCATAATAAGTGACCTCGTCTGCTACTTGAGAGACATCTTTCGCACTTGCTCTGCACATGGTAGTAGCATCATAAGTCACTCCAGAATTCTGAGTTTCTCTCTCAACATCTCTTGTGTGAAAACGTAACCCGTTAATTATAAATCCTGTGCATGACAAAGCAGTGCTGCTTGGACCATAGGCAATCCATTTTAATAATTCCTCATGTTCACTGGAATTAATATTTATCTGAAGAAAAAAACTCAATCCATTTAATAAAGTCAAAAATAATATTTTCAAAACTATAAATGAAATTTAAAATATTTAAGTAACCTTCTTTTTAATCCAGTTGGCAAAGTTTTTTGTGTGAGTTTTCCATAGCAATGTAGCATTTCTTTCCATGCGCTTGTCTGAACTTTGTAACTCTCCCAAATGCATACTAGCATTATATAAAAGATGTTAAGATACATTTATAATTACACGTATGTTAAGACCAAATTTTTTTAAATATGCTTACTCTAAACACGGCTCTGTTATAGCCATATTCATTAGCACAGCCAAATGAGCAACTTCCTTCTCATTAGTACTCAACGTAATTGTCTTGCATGTTGATATTGGACGTCCTTCGAGTATTGCATCATCATTCTCATACTCTTCATTTCTACCTTCTTTCTCCCCTAATTCTGATGATTTATGTAGAAACTGACCAAAGAACCTCATGGATTCCTCTGCTAGATAATTTTCAGCAATGCATCCTTCAGGTCGTGCATAGTTCCTTACACAGTCTTTAAGTGTTTTCATATATCTTTCGAAGGGGTACATCCATCGAAAATGAACCGGTCCACATAATCGAGCTTCTTTATTAAGATGAACCGTTAGATGTATCATTATGTCGAAAAATGAAGGTGGAAAATATCATTCAAGATCGCATAAAATTTTAACAATCTCATCATCCATTTGTTGCAACTTCTCTCTATCAAGAACATGCTGACATATTTTACTAAAAAATATACACAATCGAGTTATTGCTTTCCTTGGCTTTTTTGGAAGCAATCCTCTCATTGCAACCGATAGCATTTGTTGCATTAAAACATGATAATCATGCGACTTCAGTTTACTAACTTTGCAATCCTCCAATGACACGCATCTTTTGAAATTTGAGCAGTAACCATCAGGCCCCTTAAAGTCATACAATCTTTTACAAAATGTTTTTTTTTTTCGGAACTAGACAAAGTGTATGGAGCTGGTGGATGATATGTTCTCTTCCCATGAGGTTGTGCATATAAAGCATGTCGAATTCCCCAATCCTCTAAATCTTTTCTGGAATTAATACCATCTTTTGATTTGCTATCATGCAACATTGTGCCGAGTAAACTTTCGCCAACGTTTTTCTCAACATGCATCACATCTAAATTGTGGCGGAGTGGAAGTTCCTATAATTATCATTAATACAACAATTTAATATTATATAATTTTATAGTTAGATTATTACGAAACAAAATAAATTTTGAACACAAACCTCCCAATACGGTAACTCAAAAAAAATTGATCTTTTTTTCCATCTTGATAGCTCTATTTTTGTAGGATCATTTCTGTCTTTTTCGTTGGCAATGCATTTTCTTTTCTTTATTTTCTTGCCTTTTTTTATTTCAACATTTTCATTTTTTCCAAAATCATTTGGGAAATCTCTCAAAATAACAGAAATATCTCCACCTGTAAGAATTCTTGGTTTGTTACCTTTCTCCACTTTGTTATCAAAACAAGCCTTTTGTTTTCTTAATGGATCCGACAAAGGCAAAAATCTTCTATGTCCCATATAGGCAATTTTTCGACTATCATTTAGCCATCGATGATGAGTATTAACCCCGCATAATGGACAACCTTTTTTGCCTTTTACACAACATCCAGCCAGATTTCCGTATGCTGGAAAATCGTTTATAGTCCATAGCAAAATTGCTTTTAAGTTAAAAAGCGTTTGGCTAAATGCATCGTAAACCTTAACACCGTTACTCCATAAGTGCTGCAAATCTTCTATTAAAGAAGCCAAATATATATCGATATCATTCCCAGGTTGCTTTGGACCAGGAATCAATAATGTTAACATAATATTCTCTTTTTTCATACACAATATAGGCGAGAGATTATATGTCACAAGCATCACTGGCCAGCAACTATACTTGGAACTCTTAATATCAAATGGGTTGAAACCATCAGTAGCAAGACCAAGCCGAAGGTTACGTGGATCACTTGAAAATGGTTTCCATCTATCATCCACCATGCTCCATGTCAAAGAATCCACAGGATGACGCATTTTATCATCATTGCTTTTATTACTAGAGTGCCACCTTAGATCTTCTGCCATCTGTTGGGATTTAAACATTCTTTTGAATCTTGAAATAATTGGAAAATATCGCAATACTTTGGCCGGAATACCTTGCATTATCTCTTTCGTCCGCTCATTTATCTTCCATCTCGAAGAACCACATTTCGGACATGTATTCAAATCTTTGTACTCTTTCCTGAAAAGACAACAATCATTCTTACAGGCATGAATCTTCTCAAATCCCATGTCAAATACTTTGAGAAACTTCTTTACTTCATATAAAGTCTTCGGAAGGACATTATTTTTGGGTAGTAACAATTGTTGCACACTTAGAAGCTTATCAAAACCATTATCAGATAATCCAGTTTCACATTTAAGATTATACAATGCAGTGATAGCAGATAATTTCGTTTGATCTACGCAATTAGGGTACAGTGGTGTTTCCGCATCTTCCAAATTTTTATGGAAATCATCTGTTCGCTTTTGTGCATCATCATTTTGTTTGTCATCCAAGAAAAAATTATGATTAACCAGATCTTCATCTTCAAAATGAATAGCTTGAAATAAGTCATATGTGTCATCCAACTTCACTTTTTCAGCTACATCTATTTGCTCGCCATGACTATACCACTTACTACACTTGTATGAAGGATCCATTCCTCTTATAACCAAGTGCTCAACGATAATGTCATCACAATGGCGAGTAAGATTTCGACAATCCACGCAAGAACACAAAATTTTTTCAATTTTTCCTGAATTCTTCTTTGCTGCATGCACAAAATTCCTTGCTCCTTGTCCGTACTCCGTACTAGTTCTATAGTAAAAATAAAATACTTAATGATAACAAAATCATTATTATAAATTTTAAGTTAAATTTTAAGCTAAAAGCATAATTTTACCTATGTAAATGCACCCAATCCTTTTCCATCGCCATGTATGATATTGCAACAAGCAAATTTCTATCAAAAAATAATAATAATGGGTTATACAAAGTAAGTTATGTAAAACTATAGTTGGCATGTAAAATAGTTTGAGAACCAAGCCATCGACAAACACAACACGGACAAAGTATTGAGAAGGCCGTAAAGATGGGCAATGGTATGCACACAACCACCTCTAAATTTATAGCATACAAGGATTCTGAAACTGCAGTTGTTCCAGCCACTTAACAAACCTAGACCAAAAAACTGCATTTGTTCCAAAAAAAAATCTGCATTTGTTTAAAAAAACAGCATTTGTTTAATTAAAAAAAACTGCACCGCACTTGTCTTAAAAAATAAAAAAACTGCACTGCAATTGTTTTAAAAAAAAAAACTGCACTGATTTAAAAAAAACATAATTTGTTAAAAAAAAATACTGCATTTGTTCAAAACTTCAAAAAAAAAACTGTTGGACTGATTCGGATCCTCCCTCTTGCGATGCAATTAGGGCCCCATAATTGATCCCTAACACCTGTTACAGTGTCGTAATGCATGATCTGTTGGACTGATTTGGATCTTATTTTTTTGATTTATAGGTTAGGATGTGCCTTTGTTTACTACCACACTGGTTCTACCTTTTATGGACCGTATAATGTTGTAGGGTGCCTCCAAATACATAAATATAGATAAGAGATATCCCATACAATGATCTGAGTCATCTAATTTATATTGTTTTCCTAAATCAACGTATCAATATTAAAATGTTCTTTTGCTCAAATATAATACTTGAATGCAAAATCAAGGTCGTGTAGCAAATACCAAAAATTCAAAATAGTAAAATGAAATACAATGGTCAAACTTAAGATTTAGTATTGAAATTTCAAAGGAAAGACTTAAATTAGCTGCATCTTGTTATAAGAACAGAAGATGATGCAAAACAGAATATATGGTTTGATAGGTAGAAAAGATAATTCTTCTTCAGCAATTGCGTTGATTCTTTCCAATGCAGAGACATTCCCATACTGCATAGTGTACCATTGTTCTTGTTGATATATCACAACCATATCCTCGATATGGTAATGCTGCATATGCATGCATGTTGGGATCTTGTGGTCGTTGCTAACCATAAGCGTCATATCCATGGTTACATCCACAATAGCCATTGTTGTACCCGTTATGTTCATGTTATGGGTAGAAATTTATGACTGAAGCTAAAATAATAAGAATGATCTGATATGAACTTGTATTTTTCTGAAACATGTTTGCGGTCTAGTGAAAAGATCGCAAATGCAAATAGATATCGCTATTGATAGGATAATAGAGTTAGTAAAAAAAATCTATAGGATATGATTTACCAAATACACTGATCATGCTTGTAACAGGAAATGCAAGAGATGACAGTTCGCTAGTTAAGATATTGTACGTGCAATGAGTTATACTCCTTAATTAGTGTATCGCTGAAGTCTCATAATTCTTCCTTATCGTGGCATAACTATAGGCGAGTACGCAGCAGACCAATATTCAATTTAATGTTACTTTTTGGTGCAAGTGAATGCATAGGCTGATCTTAATGGATAAAACACATGTGCATGATATGGGTGGATGTGCATGTCATTGTTTATCACACAGTTAGCCATTGTATCAGCACATTGAACGCCTAGAAGAGCATACTTAAGGATCGTTCAATTGTTATATGTGTAATACAATTATCAATTTTATCAGCACAAAGTAATATTAAAAAGCTTTTCATCTAATTTTCTATATTAAGAACATATTCCCTTAATTATCAAATTCCGCAGTCTTAATTCCACCTCACTTTGGATCAGGTTACAATGTAAAATATGGTCATCGTGTACTTCTTGGGGTATATAAATAAGAAAATACTGATTTATAAATCTCAATTTTAATTCCCAATTCATGTGTAGCATTCTTTTTTCCTTGGGGTTCAACAATAAGAAATCTGGAGGATCAGTGGAAAACAAAAAAGAAAAGAAAAGTAAAGTAGGATTATATTCAAGGAGGCATGAACGGACCAAGCATATTGAAGGCAATAATCAAAGTGAAGACAACTCATATTAGTTGAAGACAGTTCAATGGAAACTAAAGAAGGTAACCGTCTACTATGTTATTAAGACCGGGACTCTGTCTATAGAAACCAATATCATAAACAGACGGATGTCAAAAGAGTTAAAGGCAAGACCAAGTCCGACACTAACTTTTTCTCAGGGTATCAAATTGTGTTTTATAACGATAACTTTTGTTAACAATTAGGTAAAAGAAAATTTATCAACGACCACAAATATAAACTTAAAAGACTCAAGGTCAATATGAATTCATGCATAACATACTGTATAGCAGTTCATAGCACAATATCTTTTTTATTTCTGATAGTAAACAACGTATAAAAAACAGGTAAAAAAATCAAAAACATCGGCCCTAGAGTTTACAAACTACTTACTTTATATATTTCAAAAAGTCAAGATGCTCGTACTTGTGATCTATATCTTGGCATTTGGTTTTCTACAAGCTTGCATCTAAGCAGGATTAGTGTACAGTTTCCAGAAGCCTCCATATGGTGCGGCTATGGAGTTTCTTCAATTCCCAACTCATTGCAGGCTTTTGAATGGCAATTGCTTCATGCGTCAGCAGTCTACGTTGTCAGTAAAAAAAAATAGACTGACCAACTGAAATTGTTCTCGGTATGTATTATTAAAAGGGATGTATATGTATTTCTGCTACCTCTGCTAATTCTCTTCTAACCTTTTATACTAATAAAGTTGTAATATACTAATAAAGTTGTATATAACAATAGAATATTATGTTGTTTCTTATTGTTTGAGTCTGTCCTTTATACTCTATTTATTCCTATCTTATGAACCTGTCTTTTTGATCCCTATATACTCTTTTTATCATTAATATGTATGGGTTGGGCTCTCTTATGCCCATTGTCCTTTAAAAAAATCAATCTGCTAATAACATACTTGAAAGCTAAAGGCGAAATTCACATACAAAGCCACAATGTGATATTCTCTCTCAATTTAGCTCGAATTTTATAAGTCTCTGCTGCTACAACGTAAAATTCTCTACAAGGAAGTAGATGGCCATTGAAATTAATGATATAAGTTGATCAGAAACAATCTCTGGAAAAAACTTCTGATGGTTGGATTTCAGTTTGTAGTTGATTATGATTTGCTAAAAAAAATATTATTCCCAACTTGAATTTTGGTAATGTGTTTGTTTCTTAGAAGACGCAGAGTCCTCAGGAAAAGCTCTAACCCCTAACAGATGCTTAAGCTATGGTAAGTCGCATGCAATATGGGTTGCATGATAATTTCAATGTCAGCATGCCAGCCTCAGTTGCCACTTTCATTTCCTATTTGTACGGAAGAGAAATGCTATATGCACTCGCGCATCAGGCGAGTGGAAGCATACTCGCGCATTTCATTGGTGAGGCATTACCTTCACAATTTTTTTTTTAAATTGAATTGAATCGGGTCCCACATTGGTTTCCTGACCAATCACTTGGGCGAGTATACTTCCACTCGCTGATGCGTGAGTGGATTTAGCATTTGCCTTGTACGGAATTCTGTAAAACAAAAGCTTCCGTAGCTCAAACAACTTTATTTCTAGGCAATCATTAAGAATAACAAAGTATTTCTGAATCATAGAATCATAGTTAAGGAATATTAATTATGACAACTATATTATGTTCATGAGCTATCTTAAGTTGGTAGGTTATCTATACTTAATTTTTAAGTGTTATTCCTATATCTTTTAGGTCATAGTATTAAACATATTTGTTAGTTTTTTGAATAACTAGCTTAATCATAGTTAAAAACTATAAACTAGAATTTGTATGAAGTATTTTATCCATTATCCACAAAACGATAAATAAATAATTAATCTAAAATTAAGACTGCTATAATAATTTGCGTTTGTTTCAATTGTTCAAATTTCTGTGTATGTTCATCTTTTTTGAAGGTAATTAATGCTTTATGTTGGAGCCAATTAAAACATCTTTTTTGAAAGGTAGTCAATTAAAACTGTACATAAAAAAATACCCATACTGTCAACCCAGAAATCAATAACATGTTTTTACAGACTTGCTATAAGAATTGATTTCAGCATAGGGGTAGCTAGTTAGGTCTCGTGTATGCCTAAAAGTAACTTCAACCCAGACAGTAACAGGGCTCATCAGTAGTCAGTAATATACAGTAAGAGGTGAGCAAACTCGAAATTTAAACATCAATACATTAGGATTCAGGAGTATGGATAGATTAATACCTAAAATCGAGCGAGGTAGAAGAATCGATGCGGAAACAACCAGAGGGAAGCAAACCAGGAATCGATTCCGTATATTCGAAGGGAGGAAAGCGTGAAATTAGATTCTGTGAGTTCGGTTTTGTCGGAGGGAGGGAGTGAATTGGAGGGAAAGGAAAAATTGGAGGGAGCGGTGAAAATTAATTTTGTGAATAACCTGAAATTCAGATTTCAGCGGCCAAAATTGGGAAAATTGGGAGGGAAGGATGAAAATTAGGGCGGCCAAAATTTATGCCCTATTGCACGATGTTTATGTCATTGTTTGCTTTTTAAACCCGCTGTTTACTATTCAAACCTTGACTAACTTGCTATTGCATTGGTCAATGTCATGGCTTAATGTTCAAAGTCATGGTTTATCCTAACTAATGACTAGTATACTTAACTATTGCAAGACAATGTTTCGTGTCATCCATACTTGTCATCAATGTATCGTTCTTGTTTCTGCAACTTGGTATTTTAAAAAGGTAATTATATGAAAAACACATTCCTGCAACTTCATTCTTGTTTCTCTTAAATTCTCACTGATTTGGAAGGAGAGGCGGTGGAGTTTTGTGGTATTTGAAGGTCTTAGGCGCTCGAGGTCGCGAGTAAGGAGGAGTAGAAGAGAGGAAAGTGCCAGGTTGTTTCGCAGGTGAGGTTGGAGAGTGAAGAGAAGAGCTGAGGAAGAAAAAGGAAGGGATGACCGGGTCGGGTCGTGGAGGGGAGGTTTGACACAGGTCGCGATAATAGTGAAAGGAAAGAGAAGTGCAGGAGGGCAATCTTGGAAAGCGGATCGGATCGTGGTGTCGGGAGCGGTCGGATCGGATCGCGTGGACGGACGGATGCTCAAAAAATTTGAACATCGGATCGGATCGAGGTAATCGAGGAAGATCGCGAGGGGTTATTGCGATCCGTTCTGGTTTCCACGATCCGACGATCTTCCATGAGTTGGTGTTTCTGCTACAAGTCTGTATTTTCTTCACGATCCGAACCTCGACTCGCGATCTGATGAGACGTGCGATCCGATTTACTCATTAAATAAACAATGCAACTTGACCTAGATACACCAATGGACAGTTAGGTTAGAGCCGACAAAATGAACTTCTTGGACTGAACAACATATTTTATTTGCTTTGTGACTTTACTTTTCAGCATTTCACACACTTGCACACACAAACACTTGCACAGGCACGGGGCTTATGGGTTATTATCTTCTAATCTTTCATATTTGCACGCCGAAACAGCAATGTCAAACAAGAACTCTCCCAAAGAATCTGATATAGAGATAAATCCGGAGTTATCGGAGCATCCTAACCCCGACGTTCTTCCAGTTAATCCAGAGGGTGAGGACTCTGAGTCAGAATACGAAGCGGAAACAGAATCAGATTCGTCAGATAGTACTTCGCTTGAGGATGAATCCGAAGAAGAGGATGAGAGGGCTCCTGACGAGACATCCGACGCTGAAGAAATCGATAAATTTACAGATTGCCTGGCTTCCAAGTTGGACAATGCGAGGCTTCTAAGGTTATGCTTGAGACACGGGATGTCCTGGGATGATGTTAAAACCCCAGATAAGGATGACAGACCTCACTTAGCCCCACCTGGATATATGACTATCAGTAGATTAATGTGTTGGGTAGGCGCTATTCCTCCATTCCCACTGATTGTCGTTGAAACCCTGAGACGGTTGCACATCACCCCAATGCAGCTCCACCCCAATGCCTATGCAGCTTTGTATACTCTATACTTCGCATATGCGGAAGTCTTGCAGACTGAGCTCACCTTCGAGGACTTGAAATTCTACTATATTTTCAAGCATCGCTCCACGGCGACTCCGAACTTTTCTTTCTTCGAATCGATAGCCAATAGGAAAGTTTTAACAGACAACTATAGCAACATAGGTGATCCCAAAGCGGAGTGGTTTTACATAAAACGCCAGGCTGGGTGTGCGAGGAGGTGGCTTAAGTCAAGTAAGTTTCGAGCCTCCAAATATATGATTCAATTGCATGACCAGAACACTAATATGCTTCTTTTTTGCTGCGTAGGACATACTTTCCCAAAAACTGAAGGCTCGGTGTATCAAGATCGACTGTTCCGCCTTCTCAAAAGCAATTCTGACTTCTTGAGGATTAAGAAATGTATTACTGATGAGAACCTTCATAGGCACCATCTGTTGGATATTAGGTTTGGACTCGGCACAGGCGGTAAGCCTTATAAGTACGAGCCCCCGGCCGGAGGGGAAGGGACTTCAGGGGCCACTAAAGTGGTTGAACTTCCCAAGAGTCCTTCACCGCACATTGATCAAGATGATGAGGACTTAAATGCTCCTAAGGGTGATGAGGTCCGTGGAAATGACCCTAAGGAGATCCCGGCCCCTGAGGGGCAGCCTTCCCCGAAAGCTTTACCACCGATTGATCCTACTTCTCACGATGAAATAACAGAGGAGCAGATATTCACGGAACTAGACAAGATTCCTCTACCAGACGATTTCTATACCCAGGAAGACTTAGGAGGGGGACTGCTATTTCCTGATCCCGAGGATACTAATGTCCCGTTTGGAGAAAAAGAAAGCACGTAGACGAGCTCAGCTCCGGGCACTGGTCTGTTAAGGGGGATTGCACGGGATGCACACACCACACACACGCTGTTTGTCACAACGTTCTTATGTCGTCGATATTCATGGTTTTAATGCGTATCTGTTTCTTTTGCAGGGGGAATGACTCGTAAGCTGTCTTATTCTCATCGCTCCCTTCGTGCGGCTACACCGAGTCTTCGGTCAAACCATGATCATGGTCGCAGTAGCAGCCGGGGGAGAGACACTCACTGGTCTCACGATTCTCATAAATCTTATTCCACATGATCTCGATCTCCAACGAAGCAGGATCCTGGAAAATCTCACGGTCGTCTGCCGCCACCAAGCGGGGGTAAGCAGCTTCCTAAGGATCCGACGCCCCCGAAAAGCGCGCCTTCTCGCGTTACACCTTCTAAAAAGCACCCTGTGCCAGAGGACAAAAACAAAGGTGAAGGTAGGATTATGGAGAAAGAAAAGACAACCCTCGCTTCCTCTGGTCAACGTAGCCTAGATGCCCCCGAAACTCAGGAAATCACCCACACTTCCAAGAATCAGGCTAACTTGGAACGACTACGAAGGCAGTTCCCTGATATCAACTTTTAGAGAATGGCGTTCATTCCAAAACATGAGCCAGTTCCTGATGACTGGGATGAGGAAGTCAAGGGAAGGGTAGCCCATGTGGCCAAGAAATACACGATCCTGAAAAAACACGATGTCATGCTTTCTACTTCCATTCGTAACCTCGAGACAGATGTGGCCAGGGCCAGAGTGAAAATTGATAATGATGCTAGGGTTAGGATTAAAATGGAAAACGAACTGGAGGATACACAAGCTCAACTAGCCCTGGCCCAGCGGAATGCGGGGAATTATAAATTAGAACTTGAGAGTGCTAGGCAGCATCTCCATACTGAGCTCGACTCAAATAGCCAAGAGAAAATGGCTTTGAAAAAAGAAGTGGAGGACCTCAGGGCTGCCAATATCGAATTGAAGACAGCGCAAGAGCATTTTGCATCTGAGAAGGCTGCCTGGGAAAAGGAGAAAGCGAGCTTGCAAGAAAGCCTTGCTCTTGCCAAAAAGGAGAAGGAAGACTTGTCCAACCAACTCGTTCAGGCTGAAGGGCGTGCGGTTCTTGCCGAGAGTAATGCTAACAATGTTCTTGAATCGGCCTCCGCGACCGCTGATAGGCTCACCGTAGCTGAAAAATGTATAGAAAGTTTTGACGAGCTGTTATTTGGCTTCTTGGGTCAGGTCATCAAGACTCGAGACATCTCTTGGATCCCAAATTATCATTTCACTCTGGCCAACATATGGGAAGCCATCGTCGAAGGTGAGAGGCAGCGGTTGGGGGTTGATGAGATCGACGAAGGCCAGCTGATGCAAACCTTTCTTAGAGGCGAAGATCCTGAGGCTTTGGAGAAGGGCCGACGCTTAGTCCAAGAAGAGATCGAGAAGGAGAAAACTAAGCTTAAAGGCAAAGGTAAGATTAATGAAAGTTCGGGCTCGGGGGCGGAGCCCAAAGCCTTTGCCGATGAGGAATATAAACATGATGATCCACTGATACCCCTAGCTCCAACCCCTCCAGCTGTCAGAGCAACAACTACAAATCTAGGCGAGGAATCGACTGAAGGTATCTCTATATTCTCCCCACAGTTTGCTAAGGCGATTATAACTTGTCATAGTTCCGTGAGACAGTCAAATGCAGATGTACTAATATTTACTTCTCTTACGATAGGTGGCAAACCAGCCGAGAAGGACGCAGAAGAGAAGGCAGCGGTAGAGAAAGCTGATGTCCCCTCGGGCACTGAGGCTGAAAGCTCCGGGACTGCAAAGCAAACCGAGGATGTGACAAGTGAAGCGGTCATTAGAGCACCCACGGCATCCATCACTGATGCTCCTGCAGATGCTGAGGTCATTGCGGCTTTACAGGACACGGATGGCGGTCATGGAGAGGAGGAAGATGATGTTGTTATCATAAATGAGGCCAAAGGTGATGATAATGAAACCTTGGCTGACAGACAGGCTAGGCAGGAGAAGCAGTTGGCTCTTAAAAAGGAAGAACTGGAGCCTGTGTATGCATCTCCTATCTCGGAGGTCGACCCCAAGACTGGGCTGATTATAAGACTCTCTTCCAAATCAATTACTTCACAACTAGCCTCTCAACCTCCTCACCTTCCAGCCGATCTTCCTTCTGGCAGAAAAAAGAGGAAGAAGGACGACGAGGGCGATGATGATAAAGAGGAGAAAATGGGGAAGAAGAAGAAGGAAAAGAAAGTGAGGCCTTCCCCCAAGAAATCAAAATCTTCCCCCAACATAAGTAGGACGCTGTTAGTTCTATATTTTCTGCTTTTTAGGCTTTCCACTGGCCATTTGATGTAGTTGCGGGTGTGGTCCTCGCCTTTTGGTTAACTTCATTTTGTACTTCCGGGAGTTTAGTGATATGAAAATATGTTTATTTTGCATCTCCCAGTACATGTGAATTTATCACATATGCGAAATTCGTTATTTTGAATCACACAACTTAGGAATAATCACGACTAGCATAAACAATCATGACTAAATATAAAAGTTACGAATGATAAACTTTGAGAAAGTTCGTGTGCGACTAGTAAAAAGCATTTGCTAGTGTCGAAGTGTAAGTGTCGTATGTGTATGCCCCCAATTAATGGTCATTATGATGCCTGGCCAGGGCTTATTGAGGATTGATTAGAGTCATAGTTATATTGCCCCTCATTCCCGGAAATGAGGGGGTCAGACTCAGCTTTCATTCTCATTCCCGATTCTACAGCGGGATAGGAGCCCTTATGCGGCACTTAATTCGAATGCCTTTATACTCTCTTGTCGTATGCCCAGGATAGAGTTCGAACTCAGCTTTCAATCTGCTCCCCGATCCTTCAGCAGGGTAGGAGTTCTTTACCGGCGTTGAGTCTCCAACGCCTTTAAACTCTCCTGTCGAATTCCAAGGGTAGAGTGTTGGTTGAGACGGTCTTTAAAATCATGGTGCACCTTCACTTCTCGTGGACAATTAAATTCCCTGTCCTTTGCACTTCTCGAATCTTGAGAAGTAGAGTTTTAATTGATGTGTCATTCATTTGGTCACCTTATCGGTGATCTACTCATCATTAAAAGATGATGAGCAAGCCCGTGAACTCTTGGAAGGGTGATCCGCGGAAACGAGTCTCATTCCAAAAGCCAGGAGTCAAGAAATCATAAGTCTTCACCGAGGAGTCGAATGTTGCTTAGATGGAATTCCAAAGGGTGTTACACTCCCTCTGGAACCCGTGAAAACATCATCAATGCCAGCAAACTGTAGCTACCTGTACATATAAATGATAAGATAATAAATAAGAGCGCAATAGAAGTAAATGACACATGATGTTTTTATAGTGGTTCGGTCGAATCATGACCTACGTCCACTTTATAATCTTTTGTTTATATATCGGACTACTTTAGGCTAGTCGAGCCTTATTACTTATTCCTACAAACAAAAGAATAGAAATGACGGTCTTCACGTCAGACAGTGCCGCAAATGTTGGGCATTCCACACTCTGGGGATTTCAATTCCGTCAACGGTCGTTAGCTTGAAAGCTCCGTTATCAAGCCTCCGTTGGATGGCATATGGTCCTTCCCACTTCGGCCCCAAGTGAGTTGGGGGAGGAAAGATTCGCTTCAAAATCAAGTCTCCGGGTTCAAAAGTACGGACTCGGACTCTTTTGTTATAGTACCGAGCGACTTGTTGCTTGTGCCTCAAGGCACATAGATCTACTTCATCTCTCTTTTCTTCTACCATATCGAGGGATTCGAGGAGCAACTCATTATTAGTCATTGGGTCGTAATAAGTGACCCGATGGGATGGTACCTTTAATTCTACCGGATTGACAGCCTCCGATCCAAAAGCGAGGGAAAAAGGAGTATGTCCGGTAGCAGATTTGTAAGTTGTCCTATAGGCCCACAATGCCAGGGATAGCTCATCGACCCACATGGCTTTGGCCTGCTTTAAACGGTTCTTTAAGATGGACTTGATTACTTTATTTGCTGCTTCTACCTGTCCGTTTGACTGTGGATGTGCCACAGACGTATATCTCTTCTCGATATGGTATTTCCGGCAGAACTCTCGAAATTCAATACTATCAAATTGGGTCCCATTATCAGTTATGACAACTTTCGGGATCCCAAATCGATAGATGATGTTTCTTACAATGAAGTTGATCACTTTATTGGTGGAAATCGTCGTTAAGGCTTCCGCTTCGACCCACTTTGTGAAGTAATCAATAGCGACTAAGGCGAACTTCGCACCGCCCTTTGCCAATGGGAGGCTTCCAATTATGTCAATTCCCCATACGGCGAAAGGCCATGGGCTCGTCATTGTCTTTAGCTGGCTAGAGGGAGCCCTGGGAATTCTAGAAAGTTTTGGAATGCGTCGCAGCCTCGTGCATACTTGCCTGCATCCTTATTTATAGTGGGCCAGAAGTAGCCGTAGCGCATTATTTTCTTTGCCAGTGTTTGTCCCCCGGTGTGGTCGCCACATTCGCCTTCGTGGACTTCTTCCAGTACACGCTTGATGTCGTCATGGGCAATGCACCGGAGGAGGGGCATCGAGAACCCCTGTCTGTAGAGGACTTCGCCTTGCAAAACATACCAGGAAGCCTTCCAGATAACTGTGTGCCTTTCACTCTTCTTTGTCGGAAGCATCTCGTACATCAAAAAATTCTTCGAAGGGGTCATCCATGACTCCCTTTTGGGTTCGACCTCCAGTATTGGATCAACTTCCATCCGATCTACACTGGGGAACCGTAACACTTCAACCGGGACCAGCTCCGTATCTTGGGGATTATCAGAACTAGCCATCTTTGCCAACTTGTCTGCCTATTGATACTCCGCTCTAGGAATGTGGGATATGCTATAGTGATCGAAATCATTCAATAACTCCTTTACTCTCTTCAGAAACGATATTAGTCTTGAACTTTTGGCTTGGAATTCTCCAGTGACCTGGTTCACGACTATTTTCGAATCTCAGAAGATATCCTGCTTCGTGATTTCCAACTCCTTGACGAATTTCAGTCCAGCGATCAGAGCTTCATATTCGGAATCGTTGTTAGTGGCGAGAAACTCTAGTCTAAGGGCATAATAAATCAGTCATTTTTCCGGAGTTTCAAGTACTACTCCGGCTCCAGACCGTCGGTCGTTCTTAGCTCCATCAGTGTATATTTTCCAGGCATTGGGATCAAGGAGTAACTTAGGCGGAACGACTTCTTCACTCACAACATCATCTTCTGGGGTAGTGAACTCTGATATAAAATCTGCTAGCGCTTGCCCCCTTATCGATCTTCGGGGCTGAAAATTCAAGTCGAATTGGCTCAACTTGATATTCCACTTAAGCAATCTTCTTGATGCTTCGGGCCTTTGTAGAACTTGTTTAAGTGGATGATCAGTGTACACGGTGATAGGATGAGCCTGGAAATAATGCTGGAGCTTTCGAGAGGCAATCAACAGACTATATGCAAGTTTCTCTATTTTTAGATAATTTCGTTCTGATGTCGCCAATTTTTTGCTCACGTAGTATACTGGTCTCTGCACCTTATCTTCCTCTCTTACTAGAGCTGAACTGATCGCATGGGATGACACTGCCAAGTACACATACAAATCCTCATGGTCCACAGGTTTAGATAGTATAGGGGGACTTTCCAAATGACTCAGCAAATTTTGGAATGCTTCTATACAGTCAGGGGTCCACTCAAAATGACGTTTTCCTCGCTTGATCAACTCAAAGAATGGGATACTTTTGTCTGTAGCCTTAGAAATGAATCTACTTAATGCTGCTACTTTTCCAGCAAGGCTTTGCACATCCTTAATCTGCCTTGGCTCCTGAATACCCAAGATCGTTGCAATTTGGTCTGGATTTATCTCGATTCCACGTGAACTGACTATGAATCCCAGGAATTTTCCCGAGGTAACCCTGAATGAGCATTTCAAGGGGTTGAGCTTCATTCCATATCTTCGGAGAATCCCAAACATTTCTGCCAAATCGGCAGTGTGGTTAGATGATCGTCTGGACTTTACCAACATGTTATCGACATATACCTCCATCGTCTTTCCAATTTGATTATAGAACATCTTGTTGACCAATCGCTGATATGTAGCGCCAGCATTCTTTAACCCGAAAGGCATTACTATGTAGCAGTATAATCCCAGGTCCGTGATGAAGCTAGTGTGCTCTTGGTCCGGGACGTGCATTGGAATTTGATTATACCCTGAGTAGGCATCCATGAAAGAAAGAAGTTCGTGGCCCGCCGTTGAGTCCACTAGCTGATCGATTCTAGGAAACAGGAAACTATCTTTCGGGCAAGCTTTATTCAAATCCGAGAAGTCAATGCACGTGCGCCACTTTCCATTGGACTTTTTTTACCAAAACCGGGTTTGAAATCCAGTCAGGGTAGGTGGAGTCTTTAATGAACCCATTATTCCTTAGCTTTTCAACTTCTTCCTTCAAGGCGGCGGACCTCTCCAGGCCTAGCATTCGCCTTTTCTGTTTGACGGGAGGATGTTTCGGGTTGATGCTTAACGAATGACTCATTATTGAGGGGGATATTCCACACATATCCGCATGAGTCCAGGCAAATACATCTTAGTTAGCTTTTAAGAAATCTATTAATTCTCAAGCCCGAACAGGGTCTAACTGTGACCCAATCTTTGGGACCTTCTACGGGTCACTTTCATCGTTTGGTACATCCATAGTTGTTTCATTGGGAGTCGCCACTCTGCAACCAGGCTCTTCGTCCTCTCTAGGATCTATGTCCTCGGGTAGTTCTCTGGGCGAATCTCCTGGAGTTATTTTCTTTAATTGCTACAACGTTCCCTCCCCCAGAGGGGAAGAAGCGTCCTTTGTATCTATATTTCCTCCTTTGAGGAGCAACTTCAATTCTGCTACATAGCATGCTCGCGCAGCGACTTGATCCCTTCTGATTATACCGATGTCGGCCTCGGTTTGGAACTTCAGCAACATGCACCATGGCGCAAGGTAAGCCCTGATCTTAGCTAAGGCTGGTCGACCCAGAAAGGCGTTGTACGATGTCAGGACGTCTAGAACCACAAAGGATAGGATTCTCACTCTCTGGCGTTCTCCTTCCCCAAGGGTTACAAATAGATCCACATATCCCATTGGAGCGGTTGTGGATCCATTGAACCCGCGTACCCAACCTTCACAAGGCTTTAAATCTTTTGGCTCGAGCTTCGTTTGGTCAAATGCTTTTTTGAACAGGATGTTTACTGAGCTCCCATTGTCTACCAAAACTTTATGAACTATAGCTGGACCAATAGTGGCGGTAATCACAAATGGATCCTCGGTTGGGGCATGGACTCCAATACTTTCTCGATCGCGAAATATGACGTCATCAGCCACCGTCTTTTGTTGCTTAATAGGGGAACTGTCCCCGGGGCTGCTACACTCTCCAACTTCGAGATTTTGTTTGGTTGCATTCACATACTGGTCCATTGCCTTGAAACTATGTCCAGCTAGATGAAGCCTGTTAGATCCAAAATTGGCTCCAACACCCAAGTTGTTATAATACTAAGCGAATAGTACCAGAAAAATGTAAAAGCAATGAGAAAAGACACAAGATTTATAGTGGTTCAGCGTTAACGAGCCTACGTCCACTTTATATCAATGATTATACTTGGAATCAGAGTACAATCGATGATTTATCTCTCAATTTCACTCATACAAATGTGATTCTCTCAGTAATTTCGAGATGAAAACAATGGAGCTATGATAATGGTGAGGTCAGAGCTCTGAATTGCCAAAAGATCCTGAAAAATGCCATGCTCTGGGCTTTTTATAGCTGATTTCCGGTGACGGATCAGGTCATACGTGGCCCACATCCCGAGGGTCTCGGGCTGGTTCGTAGCTTGATGGAGAATTGGTCAGTATGACAGTTGTGGACAGGTGTCGTGAGATCCTACATTTCCGGATCGTGTTGAACTTGGTCAGGGGCTTCTCTGCGTCTTCTGATCTCGGATCGGATCGAGGTGTCGTGGGTGGATCGGGTCGAGCCAGAGGTGGCAGATCAGATCGCGGTCATTGGTATAATAGAGGGGGCAATCCGCGATCCGTATGTCCAGAACTTGATGGCTTCTATGTTTGAGACTTTGTGGAGCGCATATATCAATCTTGATGGCCTGGTTCAAAAAGCTAGCCAACATTTTTCCCCCTCGAAGTATGTTTTATCGAAGATGGAACATGCTTCGAAGTTACCGAACTATCTTTTCATGAAGCGATGTGGATCAGAGGTTGTGTCTGTCTGAAACATCGTGGAACCTCGGGAAGTCGTATCCTTTGATTAGTATAAATGTCCAGTGGATCCTCGATCATTTCTTTGGTTATCAGATAGCTCTTTTCTCTGGAATTTTTGGAGAATTCATTGCGAAGTTGTCAGGTACATTTTAACCTTCAATTATTTACAAGTCTTCAATTTCAGCGATCATTTATCGGGTCGGATCGCCTATACTTCCCATGGCTTATGATCCAGGGTTTCCGTTTCGGGCGTCCTTACCTCAGTCGCGAGTCGCTTGAGGGAGCGAGCTCTCCTTCGTCTCATGGGCTTGGCTTCGTGACCCATTGGAGCCCACGGTCCGAATGCGACAAGAAGTGGAATACTAACGGTTGCTTCCTTACCTATATATAAATCGAACCCCTCTTCATTCTTCCTCTCCTCTTTTTTCCGCCGTCGTTCCTCCTTTTAAGCTAAACCCCAATTCCTTCGATCTCCAAGAAAACTCACTCGCTTCTCCATTCTTAAGAAAGGTAATCATATTAAAAATGTATTCTCGTGCTCCTACCTTCATTTTTCTCAAATTTTCGTTGATTGAAAGGAGAGATGGCGGATTTTCGTGGTATTCAAGGCCTTAGAGGCGGACGAGGTGCCATGGGTTCAACTGCTCGAGTTCGGAGGTGGAGAGGAGGGAAGAGGAAGATGAAGGAGCGAGCCGGGCTGGATCGTGGTAATGACGAGGCAGCGGATCATAGTAGATGAAAGGAGTGGGATTCGGAGAACGGATCGGGTCGTGGTAGCAGGGGCGGATCGGATCGAGGAGGATAAAAGAATGCTCCCAAGCTTGAATGTTGGGTCAGATCGAGGTAATCGAGGTGGATCGTGGGGGGTTAAGGCGATCCGCTCCGGTTTTCACGATCCGGCGCTCTTACTTGAGCTGATGCTTCTGCTACAAGTTTGTGTTTGCTTCGCGATCCGCTGATGCTCAATGACCCGATCCCTGACTCGCGAGCTGAGGAGATGCGTGATCCGATGCGCTCGTTAAAATAAAAAATGCAACTTGACCTTAATACACCAATGGACGGTTAGGTTAAAGCCTTCGAGATGAACTTCTTGGACTGGTTGACAACAGGACTTAACAGCATATTCTATTGGCTTTGTGACTTTACTTTTCTGTATCATACACACTTGCATACAAAAACACTTGAACATGCACGGGGTTCATGGGTTATTATCTTCTAATCCTTCGTATTTGCTCACTGAAACAGCGATGTCGGACAAGAATTCTCTTAGAGGATCTGATACAGAGATAAATCCGGAGTAACCGGAGCTTCCTAACCCCGACATTCTTCCGGTTAATCCAGAGGGTGAGGACTCTGACTCAGAATACGAAGCGGAAACAGAATCAGATTCGTCAGATAGTACTTCACTTGAGGATGAATCCGAAGAAGAGGATGAGAGGGCTCCTGATGAGACATCCAATGCTGAAGAAATCGATACATTTATAGACTGTCGGGCTACCAAGTTATACGATGCGAGGCTTCTAAGGTTATGCCTGAGACACGGGATATCCTGGGATGATGTTAAAACTCCAGACAAGGATGACATGCCCCACCTAGCCCCGCCTGGATATATGACTATCAGTAGATTAATGTGTTGGGTAGGCGCTATTCCTCCATTCCCGCCGATTGTCGTTGAAACCCTGAGACGCTTGCACATCCCCCCAATGCAGCTTCACCCCAATGCCTATGCAGCTTTGTATACTCTGTACGTCGCATACGCAGAAATCTTGCAGACTGAGCTCACCTTCAAAGACTTGAAATTCTACTATATTTTCAAGCACCGCTCCACGGCGACTCCGAACTTCTCTTTCTTAGAGTCGATAGCTAATAGGAAGATTGTAACAGACAATTATAGCAACATAGGTGATCCCAAAGCAGAGTGGTTTTACATAAAACACCAGGCTGGGTGCGCGAGGCGGTGGCTTAAGTCAAGTGAGTTACGAGCCTCCAAATATATGATTTCATTACATGACCAGGACACTGGTATGCTTCTTTTTTGCTGTGTAGGACATACTTTCCCAAGAACTGAAGGCTCGGTGTATCAAGATCGTCTGTCCCGTCTTCTCAAAAGCAATTCCGACTTCTTGAGGATCAAGAAACGTATCACTTATGAGAACCTTCATAGGCACCGTCTGTTGGATATTAGGTATGGGCTCGGCATAGGCGGTAAGCCTTATAAGTATGTGCCCCCGGCCGGAGGGGAAGGGACCTCTAGAGCCACTAAAGTGGTTGAACTTCCCAAGAGTCCTTCACCGCATATTGGTCAAGACGATGAGGATTTGAATGCTCCTAAGGGTGATGAGATCCGTGAAACTGACCCTAAGGAGATCCCGGCCCCTGAGGGGACGTCTTCCCCGAAAGCTTTACCACCAATTGTCCCTACTTCTTACAAAGAAATAACAGAGGAGAAGATTCTCACGGAACTAGACAAGATTCCACTGTCAGACGATTTCTATACCCAGGAAGACTTAGGAGAGGGACCGCTATTTCCTGATCACGAGGATACTAGTGCTCCGTCTGGAAATAGAGAAAGCACGCAGACGAGCTTAGCTCCGGGCACTGGTCTGTTAAAAGGGGGATTGCACGGGATGCACGCACAACACACACATTGTTTGTTATAACATTCTTACATCATCGATATTCATGGTCTTAATATGTATTTGTTTCTTTTGCAGGAGGAATGACTCGTAAGCTGTCTTATTCTCATCGCTCCCTTCGTGAGGGTACACCGAATCTTCGGTCAAACCCTGATCATGGTCGCAGCAGCCGAGGGAGAGATTTTCACCGGTCTCATGATTCTCATAAGTCTTATTCCATACAATCTCGATCTCCAACGAAGCAGGATCCTGACAAATCTCACGGTCGTCCGCCGCCACCAAGCGGGGGTAAACAGCTTCCTAAGGATCTGACGCTTCCGAAAAGCGCACCTTCTCGTGTCACTCCTTCTAGACAACATCAGGAGCCGAAGGACGAGAACAGGGACGAGGGTAAGATTTGGGGAAAGATAAAACAACTCTTGCTACCCCTAGTCAGCAGAGCTTGAATGTCACTGCTACTCGTGATGCTGCCCACAGCCCTGAAAATCAGGCTAGACTGGAACGCTTGCGAAGAGACTTTCCTGACATTTTCGTCGAGAAAATGATGTTTGTCCCAGATCTTGAATTAGTTCCTGATAACTGGGATGAAGAGGTTGTGGGAAGAGTAGCCTATGCGGCCAAGCAATACAAGTTGATGAAGAGACATGCCGTGCTACTTTCTGATGCCATTCGTCGTCTTGAGACAGATGCGGCCAGAGCCAGAGTGAAGATTGAGAACGACGCTAGGGCCAGGATAAAAATGGAAAAAGAACTAGAGGATACACAAGCTCAACTAGCCCTGGCCCAGCGGAATGCAGGGAATTATAAGTTAGAGCTTGAGAATGCTAGGCAGCGTTTCCATACTGAGCTCGACTCAAATAGCCAAGAGAAAGTGGCTTTTAAAAAAGAAGTGGAGGACCTCAGGGCTGCCAATATTGAATTGAAGACAGCGCAAGAGCACTTTGCATCTGAGAAGGCTGCCTGGGAAAAAGAGAAAGTGAGCTCGCAAGAAAGCCTCGCTCTTGTCAAAAAAGAGAATGAAGACTTGTCCAACCAACTCGTCAATGCTGAAGGGCGTGCGGTTCTGGCCGAGAGCACTGCCCACAATGTTCTTGAATCGGCCTCTGTGACCGCTGATAAGCTCTCCACAGCTGAAAAGGAGATAGAAAGCTTTGACGAGCTGTTGTTTAACTTCTTGGGTCAGGTCATCAAGACTCGAGACATCTCTTGGATCCCAAATTATCATGTCACTCTGGCCAACATATGGGAAGCCATCGTCGAAGGTGAGAAACAGCGGCTGGGCGTGGACGATATTGATGAAGGCCAGCTGATGAAAACCTTTCTTAGAGGCGAGGAGTCTGAGGCTCTGGAGAAGGGTAGACGCTTAGTCCAGGAGGAGATCGAGAGGGAAAAAGCTAAGCTTAAAGGCAAAGGTAAGATTGGTGAAGGTTCAAGTTCGATGACAGAACCCAAAACCTTTGCTGATGGGGAATACAATCCTAATGATCCAATGATTCCCTTGGCTCCCGCGCCTCCAGTTGTTGGAGCCGTAACTACCACTCTGGGCGAGGAATCGGCTGAAGGTATCTCCATATTCTCCCCGCAGTTTGCTAAGGCGGTTATAACTTGTCGCGGTCCTATAAGATAGTCAAACACAGATGCACTAATATTTACTTCTCCTACAATAGGTGGGAAACCAGCCGAGAAGGACGCAGAAGAAAAGGCAGCAACAGAGAAAGTTGATGTCCCCTCAGGCACTGAGGCTGGAGGCTCCGGGACTACAAAGAAGACCGATGATGTGACAAGTGAGGCGGTTATTAGAACATCCACGACACCCATCACTGATGCTCCTGCAGATGTTGAGGTCATTGCGGCTTTACAGGACACGGACGGCGGTCATGGAGAGGAGGAAGATGATGTGGTTGTCATAGATGAAGCCAAAGGCGATGATAATGAGACCTTGGATGACCGACAAGCTAGGCAGGAGAAGCAGTTGGCCCTTAAAAAGGAAGAGCTGGAGCCTGTGTATGCGACTCCCATCTCAGAGGTCGATCCCAAGACTGGGCTGATTATAAGGCTTTCTTCCAAGTCAATTACTTTGCAGCTTGCCTCCCAGCCTTCTCAACTTGCAGTAGATCCTCCTTCTGGCAAGGGAAAGAGGAAGAAATATGATGATACCACTGGTGACAAGTAGGAGAAGACGGTGAAGAAGAAGAAGGAAAGGAAATCGGGGCCTTCCCCAAAGAAATCCAAATTGTCCCCCAAGCATAAGTAGGACGTAGTTAGTTCATATTTTGCTTTTTAGGCTTTCCACTGGCCATTTGATGTAATTGCGAGTGTGGCCCTCGCCTTTTGGTTAATCTTCATTTTGTACTTCCTGTAGTTTAGTGAAATGAAAATATGCTTGTTTCACATCTTAAAGTACCTGTGAATTTATCACATTTGTTAAATCTGTTAATTTAAACCACATAACTTAAGGATAATCACAACTAACATAAGCAATTATGACTAAACATAGACGTCTCAAATGAAACTTCGAAAAAGTGGTCATGTACGACTAGTAAAAAGCGTTTGCTAGTGTCAAAGTGTAAGTGCCGTATGTGTATGCCCCCAATCAATCGTCATTATGATGCCTGGCCAGGGCTTATTGAGGATTGATTAGAGTCGAAGTTATATTGCCCCCCATTCTCGGAAATTGGGGGGGTCGGGCTCAACTTTCATTCCCATTCCTGATTCTGCAGCGGGATATGGGCCCTTACGTGGCACTTAATTCGAATGCCTTTATACTCTCCTGTCGTATGCCCAGGATTGAGTTTGAACTCAGCTTTCAATCTACTCCCCGATCCTTCAGCAGGGTAGGAGTTCTTTAGCGGTGTTGAGTCTCCAACGCCTTTATACTCTCCCGTTGAATTCCAAGGGTAGAGTGTTGATCGAGATGGTCTTTAAAAATCATGGTGCACCTTCACGTCTCATGGACAGTTAAATTCCCTGTCCTCTGCACTTCTCGAATCTTGAGAAGTAGAGTTTTAATTCATGTGTCATTCATTTGGTCACCTTATCGGTGATCTTCTCATCATTAAAAGATGATGAGCAAGCCCGTGCACTCTTGGATGGGTGATCCGTGGAGGCGAGTCTCATTCCAAAAGTCAGGAGTCAAGAGACCATAAGTCTTCATCAAGCAGTCGGATGTTGCTTAGACCGAATTCCCGAGGGTGTTACGCTCCCTCTAGAACTTGTGAAAACATCATCGATGCCAGCAAACTGCAGCTACCTGTACATATAAAATAGTAAGATAACAAATAAGAGTGCAATAAAAGTAAATGACACATGATGTTTTTATAGTGGTTCGGTCGAATCATGACCTACGTCCACTTTATAATCTTTTGTTTATATATTAGACTACTTCAGGCTAGTCGAGCCTTATTACATAATCCTATAAACAAAAGAATAAAAATGACGATCTTCACGTCAGATAGTGCCGCAAATGCTGGGCGTTCCACACTCTAGGGATTTCAATTCCGTCCACGGTTGTTAGCTTGAAAGCTCTGTTATCAAGCCTCCATCGGATGGCATATGGTCCTTCCCGCTTCGGCCCCAATTGAGTTGGGGGTGGAAAGACTCGCTTCAAAACCAAGTCTCCGGGTTTAAAGGTACGGGCTCAGACCTTTCTGTTATAGTACCGAGTGACCTGCTGCTTGTGCCTCAAGGAACGTAGATCTGGCTCATCTCTCTTTTCTTCTACCATGTCGAGGGATTCGAGGAGCAACTCATTATTAGTCATTGGGTCGTAATAAGTGACCCGATGAGATGGTACCTTTAGCTCTACCGGAATGACAGCCTCCGATCCAAAAGCGAGGGAAAAAGGAGTATGCCCGGTAGCTGATTTGTAAGTTGTCCTATAGGCCCATAATGCCAGGGGTAGCTCATCAAACCACATGGCTTTGGCTTGTTTTAAGCGCTTCTTCAAGATGGACTTAATTACTTTATTTGCTGCTTTAACCTGTCCATTTGATTGTGGATGGGCCACAGATGTGTATCTCTTCTCGATATGGTATTTGTCGCAAAACTCTCGAAATTCATTGCTATCGAATTGGGTCCCATTATCAGTTATGATAGTTTTCAGGATCCCAAATTGACAGATGATGTTTCTCACGATGAAGTTGATCACTTTCTTGGTGGAAACCGTCGTTAAGGCTTCCACTTTGACCCACTTTGTGAAGTAGTCAATAGCGACTATGGCGAACTTCGCACCGCCCTTCGCCAATGGGAGGCTTCCAATTATATCAATTCCCCATACGGAAAAAGGCCATGGGCTTTTCATTGTCTTTAGCTGGCTAGAAGGTGCCCTAGGAATTCTGGAAAAATTTTGGCATGCGTCCCAGCCTCGTGCATACTTGGCTGCATCCTTATTTATAGTGGGCTAGAAGTAGCCGTGGCGCAATATTTTCTTTGCCAATGTTTGCCCCCCAGTGTGGTCGCCACATTCGCCTTTGTGGACTTCTTTTAGTACACGCTTGATGTTGTCATGGGCAATGCACCGGAGGAGGGGCATCGAGAACCCCTGTCTGTAGAGGACCTCGCCTTGCAAAACATACTGGGAAGCCTACCGGATAACCGCGCGCCTCTCTCTCTTCTTTGTCGGAAGCGTCTCATACATCAAAAAATTATTTAAAGGGGTCATCCATGACTCCCTTTCGGGTTCGACCTCCAGTATCGAATCAACTTCCACTTGATCCACACTGGGGAACCGTAATACTTCAACCGGAACCAACTCCTTATCTTGGGGATTATCAGAACTAGCCATCTTTTCCAACTTATCTGCCTTTTGATTCTCCGTTCTAGGAATGTGGGATATGCTGTAGTGATCGAAATCATTCAATAACTCCTTTACTCTATTCAGATATGATATTAGTCTTGAACTGTTGGCTTGGAATTCTCCAGTGACCTGGTTTACGACTATTTTTGAATCACAGAAGATATCCAGTTTCGTGATTTCCAACTCCTTGGCGAGTTTCAGACCAGCGATCAGAGCTTCATATTCAGAATCATTGTTAGTGGCGTGATACTCCAATCTAAGGGCATAATAAATTAGTCGTTTTTTCGGGGTTTCGAGCACTACTCCGGCTCCAGACTGTTGGTCGTTCTTAGCTCCATCTGTATATAGTTTCCAGGCATTGGGATCAAGGAGTAGTTTTGGCGGGTCGATTTCTTCACTCACAAAATCGTCCTCTAGGCTAGTGAACTCTGCTATGAAATCTGCTAGCGCTTGCCCCCTTATTGATCTTCAGGGCTGAAAATTCAAGTCGAATTGGCTTAATTCGATATTCCATTTAAGCAATCTTCTTGATGCTTCGGACCTCTGTAGGACTTGTTTAAGTGGATGATCAGTATACACGGTGATGGGATGAGCCTGAAAATAATGGCAGAGATTTCGAGAGGCAATCAAAAGACTGTATGCAAGTTTCTCTATTTTCGGTTAATTTCGCTCTGATGTCGCCAGTGTTTTGCTCACGTAGTATACCGGTCTCTGCACCTTGTCTTCTTCTCTTACTAGAGCTGAACTGATCGCATGGGATGACACTGATAAGTACACATACAAATTCTCATGATCCACGGGCTTAGACAGTACAGGGGGACTTTCCAAATGACTCAGCAGATTTTGGAATGCTTCTATACAGTCAGGGGTCCATTTAAAATGATGTTTTCCTCGCTTGATCAACTCAAAGAATGGGATACATTTATCTATAGCCTTAGAAATGAATCTACTTAATGCTGCTACTTTTCCAACGAGGCTTTGCACATCCTTAATTTGCCTTGGCTCCTGAATACCCCGGATTGCCGCAATTTGGTCTGGATTTATCTCAATCCCACGCGAACTGACTATGAATCCTAGAAATTTTCCTGAGGCGACCACGAATGAGCATTTCAAGGGGTTAAGCTTCATTCCATATCTTCGGAGAATCTCAAACATTTCTGCTAGATTGGCAGTATGGTTAGACGATCGTCTGGACTTCACCAACATGTCATCGACATACACCTCCATCGTCTTTCCAATTTGATTATAGAACATTCTGTTGACCAATCGCTGATATGTAGCGCCATCATTCTTCAAACCAAAAGGCATTATCACATAGCAGTATAATCCTAGATCCGTGATGAAGCTAGTGTGCTCTTGGTCCGGGACGTGCATTGGAATTTGATTATATCCTGAGTAGGCATCCATGAAAGAAAGAAGTTCGTGGCTCGCCGTTGAGTCCACTAGCTGATTGATTCTAGGTAGTGGGAAGCTATCTTTCAAGCAAGCTTTATTCAGATCTGAGAAATCAATGCACGTACGCCATTTTCCATTGGACTTTTTTACCAAAACCGGGTTTGAAATCCAGTAAGGGTAGGTGGAGTCTTTGATTAATCCACTATTCCTTAGCTTTTCAACTTCTTTCTTCAAGGCGGCGGACCTCTCTGGGCCGAGCATTCGCCTTTTCTGTTTGACAGGAGGATGTTTAGGGTTGATGCTTAACGAATGACTCATTATTGAGGGAGATATTTCACACATATCTGCATGAGTCCAGGCAAATACATCTAAGTTAGCTTTCAAGAAATCTGTTAACTCTTTAGCCCGAATAGGGTCTAACTGTGACCCAATCTTTAGGACATTCTCCGGGTCACTTTCATCGATTGGTACATCCATAGTTGTTTCATTGGGAGTCGCCATTCGGCCGCCGGGCTCTTCGTCCTCTCTGGGATCTATGTCCTAAGGTAGTTCTCTGGGCGACTCTCCCGGAGTTATTTTCTTTAACTGCTACGACGTTCCCTCCCCCGGAGGGGAAGAAGCGTCCTTTGTCTCAATATTTCCTCCTTTGAGGACTAACTTCAATTCTGCTACGTAGCATGCTCGCGCAGCGACTTGATCCCCTCTGATTATACCAATGCCAGCCTCAGTTGGGAACTTCAACAACAGGCACCAGGGTGCAAGGTAAGCCCTGAACTTAGCTTAGGCTGGTCGGTCCAAAAAGGCATTGTACGATGTCGGGACATCTAGAACCACAAAGGATAGGATTCTCACTCTCTGGCGTTCTCCTTCTCCAAGGGTTACTGACAGATCCACATATCCCATTGGGGCGGTTGTGGATCCATTGAATCCACGTACCCAACCTTCACATGGTTTAAATCTTTCGGCTCGAGCTTCATTTGGTCAAATGCCTTTTTGAACAGGATGTTTACTGAACTCCCGTTATCTATCAAAACTTTATGAATTGTAGCTGGACCAATATTGGCGGTAATCACAAATGGATCCTCGGTTGGGGAATGGACTCCAATACTTTCTCGATCACGAAATATGACGTCGTCAGCCATCGTCTTTTGTTGCTTAACAGAGGAACTATCCTCGGGGTTGCTACACTCTCCTACTTCAAGATGTTGTTTGGCTGCATTCACATACTGGTCCATTGCCTTGAAGCTGTGTCCAACTAAATGAAGCCCTCCAACTATGGAATTGATGACGAGGTTCTTTCCCTTTTGCTGAGTCGTCGGCCTAGCGGCAGGTTGGTTCTGGTTCGGGGGTTGTCCGGCCTGCCCCCTGTCTCTCGGAGTGACCCTGTACTCGTCTAACTTTCCTTCGCGAAGGAGCTTCTCAACAAGATCTCTTAAGTGTCTGCATTCATTTATGGAATGGCATGAGTTTGATGGAAAAGACAAAACTTCCCTGATTCCCGCTCTTTCTCTGTAGAGTCCCTAGGTGGGGGCCTCTTGTATTGTAGGACATTATAGGTATCCACAAAGATATTTTCTAATGTGTCATTCAGCGGCATGAAATTCTTGAACGGCTGGTATCGAGGTTGCTTTTGTGAATTATTTCCTTGATTCCTTCTTTTATTACCGTTTCCAGGCTGACGACCATTTCCTTGATTTTTATTTTCAACATTCACTTCCACCTTTCCAGAGCTATTCTCGGTCTGTTTGATGGCTACATTGCTCTGTACATCCTCTTTGTCAGTGGTCTTCCTCTTTCGATTGGCGTAAATTACCTCTTGGCGCAACCGAATGTTGGCCTTCTCATAAAATATTTCCCTAGGGCTACTTCTAGCCCGAACCGAATGTTGGCGCAACCGAATGTCCACCTGAACCTACAATGGCGCACCTACTCAACCGTCCCTTTTGGTCGCTTACAATCAGCCCACTAATCGTGCCCCACTCTAGCCTAGTCACTAGGGTATTGTGATACATCTAAGAGGGTTACTGCTGATAAGGACCCCACAACTAGGGTTTCTAATGGGTTAAGTGTTTTCATTCAAATCCATGACTTAACCCCATCCAATCAACATGTCAAGTTTGGTTAAGTATATACAAGTGGTCCATGAATTAACCTTATCTTGTGGCATTAATTTATTTAATGCACCCCAACCTCTCACATTAGACTTTGTTGTGGTTACTGGATGTACAGGGCGGGTCCGGGCAGTTTTACACCACAACCTAGTCTAACCTTGGGTTTCAAACGCGATATGACCAACTACTCACATTGGGTCCTATTGTTTGTAGCTACTGGATTTGACGGGCGGTTCCGGGCAGATTTATGCTACAAACTCAACCCAACCTCGAGTTGGCCATTCTTATGATTTTCTAAGTGTCATGTCCACGTTCAAGTTTATCATAAAACCATGTTTTCATGTAACTTCATGTCACGTTTTCATGTCATATTCATATTTGCCTAAACTACCCAAAACGTATCCCCAACGCATGTGAAAGCGAATCAACATAATAGATCAAATTAGGGGAATAACATGACAAAGGTGGGTATATGGTGGCAAAGGTGATCATAAGTTAAACATGATGAAACTTGAGGCAAAGGTGTTCACATAACTAGCATATAGCATATTAGCCTCAAACATGTATGATAACATAAGGGGTGAATTGGCCTTAACATGTATGATAGCATAAGGGTGATAATCATGGCAATAGTGACATAGGGTAATCATTCTAACTTGTGAACATCATAGCAAATAGGTTCATCATAGGCATGTTAATGGACATGATAAGGTTTAGGTTTAACATGCATAATCACTAAATCAATTCCATATCAATTTGCCCCAAAAGTCAAGAGTATAGATCTAAGGTTCATGACAATATCCCACAAGTCAAGATAGTAGATCTAAGGGTAAACAAGCATAGATCCACGGTAGTCAACATGCATACATTCAATTTCACTTTACATCATGTCCATTTAAGTCTAGAGTTTAGATCTAAGAGTAGAATAGGGCTTACAAAGCATGGTTAGAGAGACTAGAGAGCAAGGAGACGATGTAGCAACTCTAGAGATGATCAACACCCTTGATTTGATGAAGAAAGCTTGCTCCTTTGGATCTAGTTTGAATGCTCAAGCTCTCAAGTTGAAGATGGAGGCCATGACCAAGGAAGATTTGGGCAGCACTTTGATGTTAGAATGGTTTGTGGTGATTTAGGCTAGGTCTTAGGGTGTTTTTATAGGAGTAGGGAGTAGTTTAGGCCATAGGATTAACCCTAGAACAGATCTGAACCATCAAAAATCGTCACAGGCTCTCAACCAGACCACAAACCCAAGCAGGTGCACACAGGCCGACCAGGCCCGACCAGGGAGGTCGACCCCCAGGTCGACACCCAGGTCGACCTGGTCTGGGGAAGGTCGACCCCCAAGTCGACCCCCCAGTCGACATGGGGCTGGGCGGGAAATTTTCCCGCCCAGTCTGTTTGGGGCTGAATTTCAAATTTGAATTCGAATTTGAACTGTTTTGAATTCTGGAGTTTTCTGAAAACTTCTAAGGGCCATATCTTGGTCATACGTACTCCGATTTACGAAATTTCGGACTCCTTTTCAAGCAGAATTTTGAGACGAATGCAATGGCATAACCCGTTTCCCTTGATTCTTAATTTAACATTTAATTCTGCCCTGATTTATGGTTATAACATGTTATAAGAATTCGGGTTGTTACATTCTCCCCTCCTTAAAGGATTTCGTCCCCGAAATCTCCAAGTTAGGAAGAACGTATCCTACCAACCATCATCCATCTACTCAAAACATCATCCACGAGCAAAACATTGTCCTTAAAAGATTTATAATGCTGTATGAACATATGCAAAAGGTGTGTGATTATGTACTTATCTAAGGCGAAAGATCAGGCGGTTACTGATTCAGTAAACCTCCTTAATGCAAAATATGTCAGTGCAATGAGTCCATATGTATGCAAATTCCTAACTTATAATCTTTACATGATTGCACATAACATTCATCCATATGCAACATCTATGTGATAACATAACAAGTTTCATCCATGAATAAGCATAAACACTCATGCATAATGTGACATGAAAGTGTGTGAGCCGATCTTAGTGCTTAACGTGTATCATGCGTCCACGAGCAACCACTTGCAAACACTTGCAACCATTTGCAAATATCAATCATAACAAGTTTCAAATACATGTTTTCATCCATAGGGTATTCTACCTAAGGTTCTCAAGACAAGATTATACAAGATAAACATGGATAGCAATAGAAAGATATGCTAACTTTTAGGAAAAGAGATTGAGAATGTACCCTCAAAAAGAAATGGATAAAGCCCGCGCATCTTCTCCTCGGTTTCCCAAGTAGCGTCTTCCTCTGCTTCACTCCATTGCACTTTAACTAGCTTGACTTCTTTACTCCTTAGCTTTTTGATCTCCGTTCCTAAGATACGAATCAGAGTTCGCCTTAGTGTTGCCTCTTTTTCCACCTCTACGTCCTCAAGGATACTAAGCTCAACCACTTCGGCGGACTCATGCAAACACTTTCGAAGATGCGAGACATGAAAGACATTGTGCACTCCGGCCAGCTTTTCGGGCAATTCCACCTTATAAGCCATCTGCCCAATCCTCTTAATGATAGGAAAGGGTCCTACGAACCTTGGTGCTAGCTTCCCAACTGCACCAAAACGAACTACATTGCGCAAAGGAGAAACTTTCACAAAGACCATATCTCCAACTTCGAATTCCAAGTCTGTCCTTCGCTTGTCTGCGTAGGATTTCTGTCTGTCTTGGGCCATTTTCATCCATCTTCTTATCAACTCTACCTTCTCGGATGTGTCCCTTATCATGTCGGGCCCAAATATAAGCTTGTTCGTCGTCTCCCACCAACAAGTTGGTGACTTGCACGACCTTCCATATAGGGCTTCGAACGGTGCCATCCCTATGCTGGCTTGATATCTATTATTATAAGCAAACTCCACAAGAGGGAGATGGTCCTCCCAAGTACCACCAAAATCAAGAATGCAAAGCCTCAACAGATCTTCTAGTACCCTATTCACCCTTTCGGTTTGGCCACCCGTCTGTGGGTGATAGGCTGTACTTAGATTCAATCGCGTACCTATGGCTTCTTGCAAACTATTCCAAAACTGGCTAGTGAAGATTGGGTCACGATCGCTGACTATGCTAGAAGGAACTCCATGCAACCGTACTATCTCTCGATGGTAAACAGATGCTAGCCATGATGCGGTCCTCTTGCTCTTCACCGGAATGAAATGAGCACTCTTCGTGAGTCTATCCAGTATAACCCATATGCTAGTATTCCCCTTCTTTAATCTAGGCAATCCATCCACAAAATCCATCGAGATACTTTCCCACTTCCAATGCGGGACCTAATTATGATGTTCAAGCATACATAACACAGATTCAATTCTAAGCATTCGCATATAGCAGTTCAAATATTATATAACAGGTACATAATTATCATTACATGTAAGCATACAAACTTGAAATTCCAGAACTAAATAACTGATCACAAACAACTGGACATTAATAATCACTTTGGATCACAACCATGAATTTTAGAACTTTTATCAAAGACTGAAGATGAACTTAAGGTACAGCTTCACTGTTTTATCCAGACTTTAGTATATCAGCATATACTATGCAAGCACTTTGGTATGTTCATTAACATCCAACTTGCAAGCTACTGGATCGTTCCTGTATATCAATATATACAAAACATGTCAAAGCTGATTATAACTTTCAGGTCATCATTTCAGAAGCATAAACATAATCAGTTTAAAGGCATTTCTGACAGAATGTTATAAGAGTTCAATTCATGGTTTCTAAAACACATTCAGTTTTATACATATATGTACAGTATCATATATGCTATATTGTATATATACTGTTATATATATGTATACAAATATACCTACAGTATCATCTATACTGTTTTATTTATAAATATATATATGCAGTAATATACTATACTGCTAACTATGGTAAGATAACATCACTACCATCTAAAAGTTTTTAAAATTATAGGGATTGATCATATATCAATTATAAAAACATAAAAGTTACAGAAACATTTTCCGCCACTTATATAACCTGAATCTTAATTATCTATAACTGAATCTGAACTTACCATAATATGAAAATTTGGTAAGTTTGTGACTCAGTTCAGATCATAACATATTAGCCTGTGTTAAACAGAATAAATTACTCTATAGCAACTAGCAGAAATAAGATTGTCATATATATTATATGTGTAGTTCAAAACTTGGATTACCCAAAAATGAAGTTCAATATCTAAAAAAAAAATAACAGAGTAAAAGTTCACAGTATTAGGAGTTATTCATATTGTCTAAACCAAACACATACTAATGTGAAACTAACTATTATCTTAATCATATTCATAGAAATCAACAGATCACTATTAACACATATAACATACATAGTTCGAAATCAAGTTGTAATGTATATAAATTTCTGTAAAAATTACAGTATGGAACCAACACTTGATTTCCCTTCTTTGAAACATATACAAATATAATTTAAACCAAATTATACTTACATAAGAATTGGGATTTTAAACATTCGTCACCGAATTAATAACTTGTACTAATTTAGATTCAGGCAGATGAACAATACTGATTTTGTTTATCACAAAACAATTTCAGTTCTGAATGAATGTTTACCAAATTCCAGATTTCAACTTCTCGATGTTCACAACATCAATCAGTATGTAACAGTAACAGTTTCAAGGCCTAAATTACATTTGAATCGACATAACCTGCTCCGATACCATTGAAGATAAAAGGGGATCAAATTCGCAGCGGAATCATTTAGATCTGAAACCCTAGTTAACGAATCAGACAGAAATTAATCAAAACAAGTACCTTTCTCCTTTAATTTAGTAGAATCGAGTGAAGCCCTAGCCTTAAATTGTTAAATCAGATCACAAATCTTCTTTGAATCAAGCGCTTGAAATCAAAACGCCTCTATCAGAAATCCACTGGTGAAGCTCTCGCAGATGACAATCAAAACGAGGATGGAGAAGAGGTACTAGCCAACTTAAAATCGAATTGATTTGGGATTTTAAATTTGGATCTAGGGTTTTTCTGTATTTTTTCGGTGGTCTCGGTGAAGCACGTTCACCATTGTTTTGTAATGAAAACAATCCGAGATATCCGTTTTGCCCTTTATCCGTTCAAACCCGTTTAAAACAATGAAATAGTCAATACTATTTTATTTTAAATATTTTTCTCCATTTGCAACGCCAATAAGTGTGACCCGATAGGTTGTAATAGTGTTGGCAACAATTTAAACATTTAAATTGTAAACAACGAGTGGTATCTAGTAATACATCATTGCTACCCAAACTACAACAATATCTATGATTCGATACGACCTTTGTGAATAGTGTATCAATATAATTTAATCCTTTTAACCGTTATATCCAAGATTAAACAGAAGGCATGGATCGTATCATCTTCTTTTAATTTAATCTGTTTTCTAATCAATGAGTAGACTGTTCAGAACAAATCAATATTTGAGCACGACCATGCATTTCACAGTCTCGCTCAATCAAGAGGCCCATGGATATCACTACGAATATATCGTAGGGTTAAATTCCATCTAGATCATTCATTATTCGATTCCAGATATATCCAATAATCATCGTTATCATTACTCTGTTACGAAATAACTTTAGATGATATCAAAATACAAACATCCTCGATTAAAATTACAATGATCTCAGGTCTGAGGATCATTATATCACTATCACTATGAGAACAACTTGTGATACTGTAAATTATACTCCATAGAGTTATCTCATGGTGGGTCAGCCCAATACATTATTCTCTAATACGTATTTATATCTTGACTTTAATATCATGTATATTAATGATCAATGAGATGTGATCATCAGTCAATCAATATACCAATCTAAATGCTCTATTGTCGTCCTATAAACAATAGAACTCGACTAGGGACATTTAAGAATTATAATACTTAACTTATCATATAATCTCAAGTTCAGTCTTACTCGAACTATATAATACCGTATTACTATTCTAAGGACTTCCATTACAATAATATTTATTTCACGCAGTAAATATAATTATAATAGAAACTCTTATTCCAAACAAAACATAACATAACATATACAATGTTATTATTATTCACATCTTACTGATTGCCTCTAGGGCACAAAATCTAACAATCTCCCACTTTCACTAGAGCCAATCACTCATGTATCGAATACCCATGAAACTAGTGTGACTATCATTCTTTTGCTGCGATAAAGCTTTAGTCAATGGGTCTGCAATATTATTATCCGTTGGGACTCTGCAGATATGTATATCTCCTCTATCAACAATTTCACGGATGAGATGGTATCGCCGAAGTATGTGTTTGGATCGTTGATGTGATCTAGGTTCCTTAGCCTGAGCAATGGCTCCATTGTTGTCACAATAAAGATCTATTGGATCAATAATGGATGGAACAACAGAGAGTTCAGAGATGAACTTCTTAATCCAAACAGCTTCCTTAGCAGCTTATGAAGCAGCAATGTATTCAACTTCCATGGTCGAATCAGCGACTGTTTCTTGCTTTGAACTTTTCCAGCTAATAGCAGCACCATTCAGGAAAAACACATAACCTGACTGTGACTTAAAGTCATCTTTATCAGTCTGGAAACTAGCGTCTGTGTAAACTTTTACCATTAATTCCTCTTCGCCTCCATATACCAAGAATGAATCTTTAGTCCTTTTGAGGTACTTAAGAATATTCTTGACGGCTGTCCAGTGACTTTCACCCGGATCTGATTGGAATCTACCTGTCATACTTAAAGCATACGAGACATCTGGGCGGGTACATAACATTGCATACATGATTGACCCAATTGCCGAAGCATAAGGGATTTTCTTCATGCGTTCCTTATCATCTAATGATTTAGGACATTGAGATCTATAAAGTGATATACCATGTGAAATGGGTACATATCCTTTCTTTGCCTCTTGCATGCCAAACCTTTTCAGCACTTTATCAATGTATGTATTCTGACTTAGGCCTATTAATTTTCTCGATCTATCTCTATAGATCTTAATACCTAAGATATAGGATGCCTCGCCTAAGTCTTTCATTGAGAAACTTTTCCCCAACCATGTCTTTATTGCTTGTAATGATTCAACATTATTCCCAATAAGTAATATGTCATCCACATATAATACTAGGAATATAATGTTACTCCCACTGATTTTCTTGTATACACAAGGTTCATCTTCGTTTTTAGTGAAACCAAACCTTTTGATTATTTCATCAAAACGAAGATTCCAACTCCGAGATGCTTGTTTTAATCCATATATGGATCGATGCAGTTTACATACTTTTCTGGTTTCCTTTGGATTGACAAAACCTTCAGGTTGTGTCATGTACACATCCACAATAAGATTCCCGTTAAGGAATGCAGTTTTGACATCCATCTGCCAGATTTCGTAATCGTAATACGCTACAATTGCAAGCATAATCCTTATGGATTTAACCATAGCTACTGGGGAGAAGGTTTCATCATAGTCAACTCCTTGAATCTGTTTGAAACCTTTCGCCACCAATCGGCCTTTATAGGTTTGTACTTTACCATCCATGTCGGTTTTCTTCTTGTAAACCCATTTACACCCAATTGGTTTTACCCCGTCAGGTGGATCAACCAAAGTCCACACTTGGTTGGTGTACATGGATTCCATTTCAGATTTCATGGCTTCAAGCCATTTCTCAGAATCAGGTCTATTCATAGCATCTTGATAGGAAATAGGCTCATCCTGATCTATCAGCATTACGTCTCCTGTTTGGGTTACTAGATATCCAAAATATCTATTGGGCTCATGACGTATTCTATCAGATCTACGAACGCCTTGTGTAAGTTGAGTAGGTTCAGATTCCACAACAGTTTGTGGTTCTTCCTCAACTTCATATTCAGGTTCAGTGATATTTTGTGGTTCTCGAATTTCATCGAGTTCTACTTTATTTCCATTGATATTATTAGAGGCTAGATCTCTTTCAACGAAAAAACCAGTTCGAGCAATAAACACTTTATGCTCAGAGGGTTTGTAGAAGTAATATCCTTTTGTTTCCTTTGGATACCCCACAAAATAGCATTTTTCCGATTTGGGTCGGAGCTTGTCAGAGTTAAGAAGCTTAACATAAGCCTCACATCGCCAAATCCTCATAAAAGAGACATCAGGACATTTTCCCATCCATATCTGATATGGTGTGGACTGAACCGCTTTAGTGGGAACTCTATTAAGTATGAATGCAGCTGTTGTGAGGGCAAAACCCCAAAAACTTATTGGAAGATCTGTATGACTCATCATTGATCGTACCATATCCAATAAGGTGCGATTTCTCCTTTCAGAAACACCATTCCATTGTGGTGTTCCCGGTGGAGTGAGTTGTGAAACAATTCCACACTCTTTCAGATAGTCATTAAACTCTTGGCTTAAGTATTCTCCTCCTCGATCTGTTCGAAGAGTTTTTATATTCTTACCAAGTTGGTTCTGAACTTCATTCTTGAATTCTTTGAACTTTTCAAAGGATTCAGATTTGTGTCTCATAAGATACACATATCCGTATCTACTGAAATCATCAGTAAATGTAATGAAGTAATAGAACCCACCTCTAGCAGATGTACTCATTGGTCCACATACATCACTATGTACAAGGGCCAATAGATCCTTAGCCCGTTCACTGTGTCCAGTGAAAGGAGCTTTTGTCATCTTGCCTAATAAACAAGATTTGCAATCTTCATATGATTCAAAATCAAATGAATCCAAAATTCCATCTTTATGGAGTTTTGATATGCGTTTCTCGTTTATATGGCCTAAACGACAATGCCAAAGGTATGTTGGATTTAAATCATTTGATTTAATCCTTTTGGTACTAATGTTATAAACTGGCGAATCAAAATTAAGAACATAGAGACCATTAATTAACTGTGCACTTCCATAAAATATCTCATTTAAATAAAATAAACAGCATCTGTCTTTTATTACAAATGAAAATCCTAACTTGTCCAAACAAGAAACAGAAATAATATTTGTCTTAATAGAAGGCACAAAATAACAATCTTCTAATTTTAAAACTAATCCAGTTGGTAAGGATAAGTGGCAGCTTCCTTTGGCTAATGCGGCAACTTTTGCTCCATTTCCAACACGCAAGTCCACTTCTCCTTCTGCCAAGTCTCTACTCCTTTGCATCTCCTGCAAATTGACACAGTTATGTGATCCACATCCAGTATCTAATACCCATGATGATGAAGTAGATAAGTTGACATATATAACATTTATACCTAAATTGGGCGAAGTCAAACTTCCCTTCTTATTCTTTAGATCTTCCAGATAAGCATAATAGTTACGTTTCCAGTGACCTGGCTTTCCGCAGTAGTGAAAATCACCCTCTTTGGGAACCCCCCCTTTAGGATTTGATGCCTTTTTGAAATTGGTCTTATTAGCAGTCTTCTTAAGCTGCTTTTTCTTGTTCTTGCCCTTGCCTTTGGGTTTAGCAGTCTCCTTCTGTACCATCATCATGGCAGTCGGTTCTGCCTTTTTCATGTTATTCTCAGCAGTTCTCAACATGCTCAATAACTCAGTCAAGGGCTTCTCAATCTCATTCATGAGATAGGTCATAATAAATGAAGAAAACTTACTGTTCAATGATTGGAGCACAAGATCGGTTTGAGCTTCTGGTGTCAAAGGAAACCCTAACCTCTCGAGATACTCTATATAACCAATCATCTTCAGTACGTGTGGACCAACGGGTTCCTTATCACCCATCTTGCAGTGATATAGTGCTTTGCTCGTGTCATACCTTTCTTGACGAGCATGCCCTTCGAACAACTTCTTAAGGTGCTCGATCATATTGTAGGCATCCATGAATTCGTGTTGCTTCTGAAGCACAGGATTCATCGTTGCTAGCATAAGACAACTAACATCAAGAGCATCGTCTTGATGTTTCTTATGAGCATTAATCTCTGTACGGGGTGCATTACTCGGTGGCGCCTCTGGAGTAGGCCCATCAAGTACATACAGTTTCCTTTCCTGTTTGAGGACAATCCTCAAGTTACGGTGCCAGTCTAGGAAATTTATTCCATTCATTTTTTCTTTTTCAAGAACAAACCTAAGTGATAGATTATTGTTGGTGTTGCTAGCCATTTAGAATCTACAATAGACAATAAATTGAAATAAATAACTTTGACAGTCAAAACGACAATAATCATAGCTAAATAAATTAATGTGTGCATAAATATGCTCCCACTCAAATCAACATCCCTATTTTAATATATATAACTGTATATATATTTGGTGTTCCAAAATCCACATCTAATCATGCCTTGACCTAGCTTTGGCTAAACTCAAAACATAACATTTTAGGTAGACATCTTGTGTCAATTACATCGTTTATGTAATTTTTGGATCGCATGTCGAACATTTTGTTCTGTATTATTCTGTTGCTCAAAATATAGAATAAATCATGTTTGTTGTCTCTAATGCCATAATCGTATTATGCAGCCTAGTTAAATCAGACCCAATAATAGGTTGGAGCACCACATTTTACTCCATCGCATATAACCAAAATTAAAAGGTGCACAACGCTTTGGCGTTAGTTACAACCAATAATTTTGGACAGTGATGAGTATATCATTGGAAGACGTCACCTTGACTTAATATAAACTATAGTTTTGATAGGGATTTAAAATTTAGGTTGGCAAACCATGATATTCAAACATTTTGAATACAATATATTAAATTAAAGATTTTAATTCCTCTTAAACATAATAAATAGAACACAAAGATTTCTAAAACTTTGATGTTTAAAAGGAAAGAAATGCATACAATGCTTTAAGGTAAAAGCTCCAAATTTATTAATGTGTACAGTAAAACTTTTGCACAATTAGATTCACTAATCCATATGGCACATAATAAAATACATATAAATTAAAACTAGGATTTTCAGCCCAGTATCCCAGTTCCAAAAACTGATCGTTATACATATTTTAAACAAAATCATGAAACCATTTCAGAGTTAAAACTGCTAACAAATAAAATGGCAGTATTCAGTGAAACAGGTCTGCCATAACAACTCAAATGAAATAGCATGTTCAAGCATACATAACACAGATTCAATTCTAAGCATTCGCATATAGCAGTTCAAATATTATATAACAGGTACATAATTATCATTACATGTAAGCATACAAACTTGAAATTCCAGAACTAAATAACTGATCACAAACAACTGAACATTAATAATCACTTTGGATCACAACCATGAATTTTAGAACTTTTATCAAAGGCTGAAGATGAACTTAAGGTACAGCTTCATTGTTTTATCCAGACTTTAGTATATCAGCATATACTATGCAAGCACTTTGGTATGTTCATTAACATCCAACTTGCAAGCTACTGGATCGTTCCTGTATATCAATATATACAAAACATGTCAAAGCTGATTATAACTTTCAGGTCATCATTTCAGAAGCATAAACAGAACCAGTTTAAAGGCATTTCTGACAGAATGTTATAAGAGTTCAATTCATGGTTTCTAAAACACATTCAGTTTTATACATATATGTACAGTATCATATATGCTGTATTGTATATATACTGTTATATATATGTATACAAATATACCTACAGTATCATCTATACTGTTTTATTTATAAATATATATATGCAGTAATATACTATACTACTAACTATGGTAAGATAACATCACTACCATCTGAAAGTTTTTAAAATTATAGGGATTGAACATATATCAATTATAAAAACATATAAGTTACAGAAACATTTTCCGCCACTTATATAACCTGAATCTTAATTATCTATTACTGAATCTGAACTTACCATAATATGAAAATTTGGTAAGTTTGTGGCTCAGTTCAGATCATAACATATTAGCCTGTGTTAAACAGAATAAATTACTCTGTAGCAACTAGCAGAAATAAGATTGTCATATATATTATATGTGTAGTTCAAAATTTGGATTACCAAAAAATTAAGTTCAATATCTAAAAAAAAATAACAGAGTAAAAGTTCACAGTATTAGGAGTTATTCATATTGTCTAAACCAAACACATACTGATGTGAAACTAACTATTATCTTAATCATATTCATAGGATTCAACAGATCACTATTAACACATATAACATACATAGTTCGAAATCAAGTTGTAATATATATAAATTTCTGTAACAATTACAGTATGGAACCAACACTTGATTTCCCTTCTTTGAAACATATACAAATATAATTTAAACAAAATTATACTTACATAAGAATTGGGATTTTAAACATTCGTCACCGAATTAATAACTTGTACTAATTTAGATTCAGGCAGATGAACAATACTAGTTTTGTTTATCACAAAACAATTTCAGTTCTGAATGAATGTTTACCAAATTCCAGATTTCAACTTCTCGATGTTCACAACATCAATCAGTATGTAACAGTAACAGTTTCAAGGCCTAAATTACATTTGAATCGACATAACCTGCTCCGATACCATTGAAGATAAAAGGGGATCGAATTCGCAGCGGAATCATTTAGATCTGAAACCCTAGTTAACGAATCGGACAGAAATTAATCAAAACAAGTACCTTTCTCCTTTAATTTAGTAGAATCGAGTGAAGCCCTAGCCTTAAATTGTTAAATCAGATCACAAATCTTCTTTGAATCAAGCGCTTGAAATCAAAACGCCTCTATCAAAAATCCACTGGTGAAGCTCTCGCAGATGACAATCAAAACGAGGATGGAGAAGAGGTACTAGCCAACTTAAAATCGAATTGATTTGGGATTTTAAATTTGGATCTAGGGTTTTTCTGTATTTTTTCGGTGGTCTCGGTGAAGCACGTTCACCATTGTTTTATAATGAAAACAATCCGAGATATCCGTTTTCCCCTTTATCCGTTCAAACCCGTTTAAAACAATGAAATAGTCAATACTATTTTATTTTAAATATTTTTCTCCATTTGCAACGCCAATAAGTGTGACCCGATAGGTTGTAATAGTGTTGGCAACAATTTAAACATTTAAATTGTAAACAACGAGTGGTATCTAGTAATACATCATTGCTACCCAAACTACAACAATATCTATGATTCGATACGACCTTTGTGAATAGTGTATCAATATAATTTAATCCTTTTAACCGTTATATCCAAGATTAAATAGAAGGCATGGATCGTATCATCTTCTTTTAATTTAATCTGTTTTCTTAATCAATGAGTAGACTGTTCAGAACAAATCAATATTTGAGCACGGCCATGCATTTCACAGTCTCGCTCAATCAAGAGGCCCATGGATATCACTACGAATATATCGTAGGGTTAAATTCCATCTAGACCATTCATTATTCAATTCCAGATATATCCAATAATCATCGTTATCATTACTCTGTTACGAAATAACTTTAGATGATATCAAAATACAAACATCCTCGATTAAAATTACAATGATCTCAGGTCTGAGGATCATTATATCACTATCACTATGAGAACAACTTGTGATACTGTAAATTATACTCCATAGAGTTATCTCATGGTGGGTCAGCCCAATACATTATTCTCTAATATGTATTTATATCTTGACTTTAATATCATGTATATTAATGATCAATGAGATGTGATCATCAATCAATCAATATACCAATCTAAATGCTCTATTGTCGTCCTATAAACAATAGAACTCGACTAGGGACATTTAAGAATTATAATACTTAACTTATCATATAATCTCAAGTTCAGTCTTACTCGAACTATATAATACCGTATTACTATTCTAAGGACTTCCATTACAATAATATTTATTTCACGCAGTAAATATAATTATAATAGAAACTCTTATTCCAAACAAAACATAACATAACATATACAATGTTATTATTATTCACATCTTACTGATTGCCTCTAGGGCACAAAATCTAACACCATATGCTAGTATTCCCCTTCCTTAATCTAGACAATCCATCCACAAAATCCATCGAGATACTTTCCCACTTCCATTGCGGGACCTCCAACGGATGCAATAGCCCACCGGGCTTCTTCGACTCTGCTTTTACTTGTTGGCAAACCATGCACTTTGAAACGAACTCTGCAACATCCTTTTTCATCCCAGCCCAAAAGAAAATGCGCTTCATATTCCGGTACATCTAATCCCCCCCGGAATGTATAGTCATCTTCGAGAGATGCGCCTCTTCAAGAACTTTATTCATTAAGTCTCCCACTTGTGGGACACATAGTCTTCCATCACGCCTTACCCACCCTTTTTCATCAATGGTATATCTAGCGAGGTGACTTGACGTCTCACCACGAATCAACTTATCCATGATCCCGACTATCTGTGGGTCTTCCTTTTGCGAAGTCCCCACTTGATCTAGAAGTGCAGGTCTAAGCGCAAGAGATGCTAACGAACCAGTCAATGACTCAACAGCAGGTGTAAAGTCAAAGGTTGTTAAGAACTCTAGATTCTTCATCTCAACAAACAAAGGGCTCAAAGTCAACCTTTTCCTACTTAGCGCATCCGCCACAACATTACCCTTGCTAGGGGTATAAGCTATATTGAAGTCATAAGATGCCAAGAATTCCATCCACCTCTGCTGCCTTAGATTCAAATCTTTTTGCGAGAAGAGGTACTTAAGCGACTTGTGATCGGTATATAACTCGAACCTTTCACCTAGAAGATAGTGGCGCCAAGATTTAAGTGCAAAGACGATCACCACCAACTCCAAATCATGAGTGGGATAGTTCTTCTCATGAACTTTAAGTTGTCTACCCCCATAACATATCACTCTTCCTTCTTGCATCAGGACAGCGCCTAATCCCGTGCCACATGCATCGGTGTACACGATAAACATCTTACCTCCATCGGGTAATGCTAAAACTGGAGCTGTGGTGAGGGCTCTTTTAAGCCTTTGAAAAGCAGGCTCACACTCTATGTCCCATGCAAAGACTAAGTTCTTCTTCGTTAACTTAGTAAGAGGAGCTGATATTTTAGCGAAGTCCTTAGTGAACTTCCTATAAAAGCCTGCCAAACCGAGAAAGCTTCTTACTTCAGTTGCATTCTTAGGAACTTTCCAGTCTTGAAATGCAACTACTTTGGCGGGATCCACAGCTATGCCTTGCTTAGAGACTATATTCCCAAGAAACCGAACTTCCTTTCTCCAGAAATGGCATTTGGAGAACTTGGCCTTTAACTGGTGAGCTCTAAGCGTATCCATAACCTCCTTGAGATGTCTAGCATGCTCTTCCTCATCCTTTGAGATGATCAGAATATCATCGACGAATACCACCACGAACTTGTTAAGGAACTCCCTGAACACCCTACTCATCAAATCTACGAAGTATGCGGGTGCATTAGTCAAACCGAATGGCATAACAAGCCATGCAAAGAATCCATCTGGAGTCCTAAACGCAGTTTTGTCAATGCTACCCTCAGCCACTCTAAGCTGATGGAATCCGGTGGCTAGATCGAGTTGAGAGAAAACAGATGCACCTACAAGCTGGTCAAAAAGATCATCAATTCTTGGCAATGGGTGAATATTCTTCTTTGTCGGCTTGTTTAATTCACGATAATCGACACATAGACGAAGCGAACCATCCGCCTTAGTAGCGAATACCACAGGAGCACCCCATTCTGAAATGCTTCGCCACATAAAATTTTTCTCAAGAAACTCTTTCGCTTGCTTACTAAGCTCTCTTCTTTCACGCGGGGCCATGTGCCTGACGGGCAATGAAACTGGCTTGGCATTGTCAACAAGATAAATACGGAAGTCTATCTCGCATTTAGGGGGTAACCCCTTAACCTCTTCAAAGACATCAGGATATTCTCGAACCACCCTCACAGATTGCAGATTATCAATGGACGAGTCGAGGGATTCAAGATAACACAACATGACGGGACCCATAGGGTTATAAGAAATCTCTAGGGTATTACCAAGGCGAGTCATGAGCCTCACTACCCTATGTTCAAAATCAAGAATGGATCCATAACTGGACAACCAATCCATGCCCAAAATCAACCCGTATCCCATAAACCCGAGAACATAAGCATTACACGTGAATTCTACGGTCAAGATAGAAATCCTCAAATCCATACAAATCATAGATAGATGGGCGGAACCCCAATTGGATTTGAAACACTAACGGGATCCTCAACTAGACTAGTACTAAGGTGCAAACTTTCAACAATATCAGAAGAAATAAAAGTATGCGATGCGCCATAATCGAATAAAGTTCGAACAGGAAAACCAGAAATGTAAACAAGGCTTTCTACAGAAATACTACCTCGATCAAGCGCTGGAGTGGTGTTGAGAGCATGCAATTGCCCTCCAGAAGGTCCTGCTCGCTGAGTCTGTCCTTGCCCCTGTCCTTGCTTCTTCGTGCAATCCTTACTGTAGTGTCCAGACTCTCCACAATGAAAGCATTCGCCCAACTTCCTCTTCTTCTTTCTACAATCCTTGGCCAGATGCCCCTTGATCCCACAAAAGTTGCACTTCCTCGTCTCACGTTCCTTGTTGTTGCCGTTGTTGCCCTTGTTGTTCTTGTTCTTGTTGTTGTTGTTGTTGCCTCCCCCCTTGGAGTCAATCTTCTTTCCTTGGTTCTCTTAGGGCTTAACCTCTTTCTTTCCACTATTATCTTCCACATTCAGTAGGGCCATATCTACCAAGCTCTCAAAAGTCGCCCCCATGGGTATATGAGACATAGCCAAACTATGCAACGGCTCGTTTAATCCTCGAGCAAAGCGTAGAGACTTCTTCTGGACCGTGTTAACCAAGTCCAATCCAAATCGAGCAAGCTGATTGAACTTATTCACATACTCCCTCACGGTCATGTCCCCTTGGTTCAAAGATAGAAACCTCTCCATTTGCAGATTCTCCTCAGTTGATGATAGAAACTTAAGTCCAAACCTCATCCTAAAGTCGGCCCAATCCTCTATAGGCCTAGTAGAGTTGGTGACTTCCCACCAAAATGCAACTTCATCTTTCATCAACCATGCCGCTAGTTGGATCTTTCTATGATCCTCAACATCAAAAATAGCAAAAAGGTCTTCGGTCTCCTTCAACCAATTTCTTGCTTCCACAAAGGTTTCGGTCCCAACGAAATTCTTGCCACCCATCGCTTTGAGATCCTTACATACTTTAGGCAATGGGTCCATATGGGGTGGAGGAGGAGGAGGAACCTCAACCACGGGAGGAGGAGGAACCTCAGCTACGGGAGGAGGAGGAACCTCAGCTACGGGAGGAGGAGGAGGAGGGTCCGCTGGGCCGGCTCCATTTGCCCTAGCCTCCATGTACCTCCTGAACCAAATAGGCACTGATACGCCCTCCGGGATGATAAAGTTATCGGCCATACTGAAACGAAGAAAAAGATAGATTCAGAATGAGGAAACAAAGGATAGTGCTAATGGCTTTTGGGGAATAGCCTTTTAAAACTAGACTTTTCTTGGAAAAATACTTCTTCAAAATCAGTTTTGAAAATAGTTTTTCAAAAGGTTTTTAACACTTTTCTTGAAAACTTTTGCTCGTCTAGTAAACCTTATGCTCTGATACCAAGTTGTAACACCCCACCTCCGCTAGGGTCACTCACAAGGTAATGCAGTAGCTTTGGAGAGGCGTTATTAGGTAAACATGCACAGAGATATCACAAGACAGAACATAGATAAGTAAATAAGTAAGTAAAGCAGCGGTAAAAACCAATCTTAACCATTCAAAACCAAAGTCAACTTACATCAGAATACTAAGTCATCATTTTTCCATCTAATACAAGTCTAGAAACGTGAAATCAAAATAACATATAGTAAATTATTCCCCAAAATAGACGTGGTGAAGCCATATCAAAGCTCAAGTCCAAACCGTACATGAGCTATCAAGAAAAGCAGGCTAAAGTCCAAGCTAAGTGCTGGTGTTCCCTCCCTGAGAACCTGAGGGGGGAAAACGAAAGAAAAGAAGCGAAAGAAAAAGGGTCAGTCATAAAGACTGGTAAGTCCTAGCTACTATTAGTATAAAAACTAATAAAGTTAACTAGACATGAGAAACTGAGATTAAACGTAAGGATGGTAACTAACTGGTATGATAACAAGATGGATCAAGTGTGGCATCGCATATACAAGGCTGTGTTGCACCAATAGTACTAGTATCTTAACCCAAATCAGGTATAAATCAAGAAATGATCCCTTGGCCCAATATCATGAGATGACCCAATTCGGGGTCCAACAAAACGGTCTAATCGATCGGCTCCCTACAAGCCTAACTCGTCATGTGTCGGTGTCATACGGCCCAATCGCGGAATGTAATTACTCTGTGCTAGGTCCACCCTAGGGGTGTATCAAGCCCTAGGGTGTCAACCACTGACACAATTCCAAGCATGCACAATGTACAACTACGGGTGCCCATACCTATTATTTTTCAACTCCGGACTAAGTGCACGACCCTAGCCCGCCTGAACCTACAACGGCGCACCTACTCAACCGTCCCTTTTGGTCGCTTACAATCAGCCCAGTAATCGTGCCCCACCCTAGCCTAGTCCCTAGGGTATCGTGATACATCTAAGAGGGTTACTGCTGATAAGGACCCCACAACTAGGGTTTCTAATGTGTTAAGTGTTGTCATTCAAATCCATGACTTAACCCCATCCAATCAACATGTCAAGTTTGGTTAAGTATATACAAGTGGTCCATGACTTAACCTTATCTTGTGGCATTAATTTATTTAATGCACCCCAACCTCTCACATTAGACTTTGTTGTGGTTACTGGATGTGCCGGGCGCGTCCGGGCAGTTTTACACCACAACCTAGTCTAACCTTGGGTTTCAAACGTGATATGACCAACTACTCACATTGGGTCCTATTGTTTGTAGCTACTGGATTTGTCGGGCGGTTCCGGGCAGATTTATGCTACAAACTCAACCCAACCTCGAGTTGGCCATTCTCTTGATTTTCTAAGTGTCATGTCCACGTTCAAGTTTATCATAAAACCATGTTTTCATGTAACTTCATGTCACGTTTTCATGTCATATTCATGTTTGCCTAAACTACCCAAAACGTATCCCCAACGCATGTGAAAGCGAATCAACATAATAGATCAAAATAGGGGAATAACATGACAAAGGTGGGTATATGGTGGTAAAGGTGATCACAAGTTAAACATGATGAAACTTGAGGCAAAGGTGTTCACATAACTAGCATATATCATATTGGCCTCAAACATGTATGATAACATATGGGGTGAATTGGCCTTAACATATATGATAGCATAAGGGTGATAATCATGGCAATAGTGACATAGGGTAATCATTCTAACTTGTGAACATCATAGCAAATAGGTTCATCATAGGCATGTTAATGGACATGATAAGGTTTAGGTTTAACATGCATAATCACTAAATCAATTCCATATCAATTTTCCCCAAAAGTCAAGAGTATAGATCTAGGGTTCATGACAATATCCCACAAGTCAAGATAGTAGATCTAAGGGTAAACAAGCATAGATCCAAGGTAGTCAACATGCATACATTCAATTTCACTTTACATCATGTCCATTTAAGTCTAGAGTTTAGATCTAAGAGTAGAATAGGGCTTACAAAGCGTGGTTTGAGAGACTAGAGAGAAAAGAGACGATGTAGCAACTCTAGAGATGATCAACACCCTTGATTTGATGAAGAAATCTTGCCCCTTTGGATCTAGTTTGAATGCTCAAGCTCTCAAGTTGAAGATGGAGGCCATGACCAAGGAAGATTTGGGCAGCACTTTGATGTTAGAATGGTTTGTGGTGATTTAGGCTAGGTCTTAGGGTGTTTTTATAGGAGTAGGGAGTAGTTTAAGCCATAGGATTAACCCTAGAACAGATCTGAACCATCAAAAATCGTCACAGACTCTCAAACCAGACCACAAACCGAAGCAGGTGCACACAGGCCGACCAGGCCCGACCAGGGAGGTCGACCCCCAGGTCGACACCCAGGTCGACCTGGTCCGGGGCAGGTCGACCCCCCAGTCGACCTGGGGCAGGGCGGGAAATTTTCCCGCCCAGTCTGTTTGGGGCTGAATTTCAATTTTGAATTCGAATTTGTACTGTTTTGAATTCTGGAATTTTCTGAAAACTTCTAAGGGCCATATCTTGGTCATACAAACTTCGATTTACGAAATTTCGGACTCGTTTTCAAGCAGAATTTCGAGACGAACGCAATGGCGTAACCCGTTTCCCTTGATTCTTAATTTAACATTTAATTCTGCCCTGATTTATGGTTATAACATGTTATAAGAATTCGGGTTGTTACATGGTCTGGCTGGTGGTTCGGATCGTGGTCCCTGTAGGACTGCGGATCGTGGAGTGGATGGGAGGATGGATCGCAGCGCCTCCCAGGGATTTGGTTATCATCGCTGGGCGGAGGAGGGTTCGTGACGTGGTCATGCGATCTGGTGGTAACTCCTTCAGCAGTTGGGTTCGTGGCACCTTCATCAATCGCGATCGTCCCCTCCTCTGGGCGATCCGATCCCTCTTCCTCGACCTGCTCACGCACACTTCCTTCAATTGCCTCGTTTGCTATCTCTGTAGCTTGCGATGTTCCTACAGCCTTGGATTTCTTTCCAGCCATGATATTTCGAGTTTTCTGAAGTTCTTAAAAGTTGAAACAGTGGAGTTTTGGACTGCCTTCTTCGGACGCGAATATCCAAACAACGGAACGACGATCCAACACATTGATAATTCTTTCTCAGTGAAAGCACCAAAATGTTAGATCCAAAATTGGCTCCAACACCCAAGTTGTTATAATACTAAGCGATTAGTACCAGAAAAATGTAAAAGCAATGAGAAAAGACACAAGATTTATAGTGGTTCGGCGTTAATGAGCCTACGTCCACTTTATATCAATGATTATACTTGGAATCAGAGTACAATCGATGATTTATCTCTCAATTTCACTCATACAAATGTGATTCTCTCAGTAATTTCGAGATGAAAACAATGGAGCTATGATAATGGTGAGGTTAGAGCTCTGAATTTCCAAAATATCCTGAAAAATGCCAAGCTCTGGGCTATTTATAGCTGATTTCCGGTGATGGATCGCGGTCATACGTGGCCCACATCCCGAGGGTCTCGGGCTGGTTCGTAGCTTGATGGAGAATTGGTCAGTATGACAGTTGTGGATAGGTGTCGCGAGATCCTGCATTTCCGGATCGTGATGGACTTGGTCAGGGGCTTCTCCGCGTCTTCTGATCTCGGATCGGATCGAGGTGTCGTGGGTGGATCGGGTCGAGCCAGAGGTGGCGGATCGGACCGCGATCGTTGGTATAATAGAGGGGGGCGATCCACGATCCGTATGGCCAGAACTTGATGGCTTATGTGTTTGAGACTTTGTGGAGCGCATATATCAATCTTGATGGCTTGGTTCAAAAAGCTAGCCAACAAAGCCCTCCAACTATGGAATTGATGACGAGGTTCTTTCCCTTTTGCTGAGCCATCGGCCTAGCGGCAGGTTGGTTCTGGTTCGGGGGTTGTCTAGCCTGCCCCCTGTCTCTCGGAGTGACCCTGTACTCGTCTAACTTCCCCTCGCGAAGGAGCTTCTCGACAACATCTCTTAAGTGTCTGCATTTATTTGTGGAGTGACCATGGGTTTGATGGAAAAGACAAAATTTCCCCGATTCTCACTCTTTCTCTGTAGAGTCCCTAGGTGGGGGCCTCTTGTACTGTAGGACATTGTAGGTATCCACAAAGATGTTCTCTAGTGTGTCGTTTAGCGGAGCGAAATTCTCGAACGGCTGGTATCGAGGTCGCTTCTATGAGTTATTCCCTTGATTCCTTCTCTTGTTACCATTTCTAGGTTGACGACCATTCCCCTGATTTTTATTTCCAACATTCACTTCCACATTTCCAGAGCTATCCCCAGTCTGTTTGATGGCTACATTGCTCTGTATATCCTCTTTGTCAGTGGCCTTCCTCTTTCGATTGGCGTAAATTTCTTCTTGACGCAAACGAATGTTGGCCTTCTCATAAAATATTTCCCGGGTCAGCGGTGGCTTGCCAGCCAGGTATTTCCCAAACTCGGTGTCTTTATCCACTCCATCAATCAGGGCCATCAAAATAGTTTGTTCGTGGGGATCTCTGACTTCTGTAACTGCTAAATTGAAGCGATCCAGATAAGATCTCAAAGTTTCGTCTAGTCGCTGCTTAATGAGGGATAATTCAATGACATTCTTCGACCTCTGAGTATGCAACCGGAACTGGTTCACGAACTTCTCACTCAATTCCCTGAAACTAGAGATTGATCGCGCTATCAAACGAGTAAACCACATTAGCGTCGTATCCTCCAGGAATATTGGGAATGCTTTACATTTTACAGCATCGGAAGCGGCAGCTGCAGTCATATACCATGAATATCTCATTAGATGCTGGACTGGGTCGGCCTTTCCTGCATAACGATTCATAGTTGGCATGTTAAATCTCCTCGAGAATTGAAACTCCAAAATATCGCCAGTGAAAGGTGTGTGTCCGCGGGCTATTCCCTTATCTTCAGTTCCTTGTCCGCGATTTTCTACTATCATCCGTTTAACCATAGCTTCGACATCTGCGTGGGTCAGGGTGGATTCAGGATCGGCACTCCTTGCCCTTTGGGCCTCTCCGGCGTTTCCCTGACGCACTGCTTCAAAGTCGGGAACTGGTGCAGAACTTCCTTGCCCCCTGTTACTGCGGTCGTTCACGCGTTGAGCAGGTGGAGCAAGCTGATTCTAGGCAGGATTAACGACACCTCCGTTCCTGAGCGGCAACACGGTCCCATTTAAACTGCGGTTATTAGCTTCGCGATTGAGCGCCTCTTCTTCTCGGGAAGGCAATGACCCAAATCGGAGTTGCTCTATGTTTTCAGCCCTCTCTAGCGGAGGCCATCGCCGATTCCTTCGAGGTTCTTCAGACAAGGACGTGTATTCTGGGGAATGAGGACGAGAAGGAGAAGGGTCCCTCTGCCTTATGAGGTCATCGAGGCGTCTATCCATAGCGGTCAAATTCTGTCGCAATGTTGAACTCTCTTGCCTCTGAGCAGCTAGTTCATCAAAGAGTTTGTCGTACATTTCCAGCATTCGAGACAAGTCTCCTTCGGTAGCAGGGGCAGAAGGGTCAAATTGATTATCAACATCTTCCCTTATACGCAGAGAAGATGAGCCAGGTCGAGCAGAAGTTCCAGCTCGGGTTGTACGAGGCATAACTTCCTTCCCATGACGAGTGGTGGTCTGTTGGTTGGTTCAGATCGTGGTAATTGTAGGACGGCGGATCGTGGAGCTTCCTGGAGGGCGGATCGTGGCACCCCCTTGGGATCGGGTCACGGGGATGGATGCAGGAGGGTTCGTGGCATGGTCGTGCGACCTAGTGGAAACTCCTTCGATAGCTTGGTTCGCGGCATCCTCCTCGATCGCGATCGCCCCCTCCTCTACGCGATCCGATGAATCTTCCACGATCCGATCCTGAGCGATATCTCCATGAACTTCATTTGCAACTTCGTCGGCCTGCGACGTTCCTACAGCCTTAGACTTCTTTCCAGCCATGAAATCTCGAGTTTTCTGAACTCTTCAAAGACCGAAACAATGGGGTATTGGACTGTTTTCTTCGGACTTGAGTATCCGAACCGTAGAACAACAATCCAACACGCTGAGAATTCACTTCTCAGTGAAAGCACCAAAATGTTAGATCCAAATTTGGCTCTAACACCCAAATTATGATTATAGCTAAAGATTAATATTAGGAAAGTATTAGAAAAGCGGAAAAAGACACAGGATTTATAGTGGTTCGGCGCTAACGAGCCTACGTCCACTTTATATCTGAGATTATGCTAAGAATTAGAGTACAATCGATGATTTCTCTCTCAATCTCACTTGTACAAATGTGATTCACTCAGCAAATTCGAGATAATTCTGAATAGAGATAATTGAGGTATGATAATGGGGGAATCAGAGCTCTCTCTTGCCAAAAGATCCTCAAAAATGCCAAGTTCTGGGCTATTTATAGCTGATATCTACAGGCGGGTCGCGGTCATAGGTGGCACAAATCCCGAGGATCTCGGACAGGTTCGTAGCTTGATGAAGAAATGGTCAATATGACAGTTGTGGACAGGTGTCGTGAGATCCCGCACTCTCGGATCGTGGTAGAATTGGTCATAGTCTTCGCTCTCGGGTTTCTAGAGGTCGGATCAGATCGAGCTAACAAGGGTGGATCGGGTCGAATAGGGCGTGGCGACCCGATATGGTGTCGCGATCCGGGGAAGGGTGAATGACCGCGATCGAAGTCTGGGGATTGAAAAGAGTGAAGCTTCATATTTCCTTCTTGTGTGTGAACCTGGGTGGCTTGGTCAAAAAGCTAGCCAACACTTATGTTGATCTTTCACTTGTCATCCTTAAATATATCTTTTAGGAAGTTCTGCTCATTCCTAATTGATTGGTTACTGAAAATGTACAAAGATCTATTTTCTTATTGTTGTCTAAATTAGTCCATCGCATAAACTAGACTGACCATTTTCTTCTTGTTGTCTAAATAGCCCCCAATTGGCTAACTAATTAATCCTCTAAATTATCACAACCTTAGGATATAAGAACCTCAATCAAACTCTATTACTAGTGCAAAAATCTAGGATAACCAATTATATGGTTGATCTATCTTGACCCAAAACCAACCCATACTCGGAAATGCCCCAAACATCTCCTAAATCAAGATTTCTAGTTTCAACCCCGACTCACTATAGATAATCAAGTCGATCTTCCTTCAGGGATTAGAAACTACTACTGGGCCTAAGTGCAAAACAATCAACTGGTGCTATCATCACACGATTAACACCCTCGGGATTTACTATATCTGTAAATGGCAACTTCGTTAGGTCTACAATATATATGTTCCACATGACTCAACTCATCTTAACATGGCCATGGCCCCCACCAACCGCCTCAGTCAACATATCAAAGGTAAATGGACAAAATATTCCTAAACCAAATAGGAAAACTAGAAAGAACTAAAGATAGATAACATTCTTTCTTTCACCAACCCTCGCCTTTTCCCATTCCTAAATCACTTTTGATCAACACCTTTCCTCTTTATCCTTTCGACATTAATATACTTATGTTGATCTTTCACTTGTCATCCTTAAATTTACCTTTTAGGAAGTTATGCTCATTCCTAATTGATTGGTTACTGAAAATGTACAAAGATCTATTTCCATGGTATAAGAGTAAGACAATCTAATTTGTAGAGATCCGTAATTGCAAGATTTTTTTTTTTTGATTATCTCTAAGTTGACGGGTAGTGCGCAATACGGTTAAACCTCTATTCTGCATCAATCCATTCATTCTTGCAATGACGTTTTCTATGTTAATTTCAAACCAAACTATGAAAATATATCCCTTTTTCTCAACCAATCAATCTTGGTTATTCTTAGCTTCCAAACTATCCTTTTATCACTAAACTAATAAGGTTGTTTCATCCATGATTAAATCCTTTTTAGTATTTGTCAAGCAACAAGTCCCTTCCTAACATCGACTTTTCCCAACTACTGAGCTAAACGGATTTGTCCACTAATTAAATTTTCAACCTATAAAGAAGAGCTTAGATATGTCGCCTTATAACTCAACTAAAATGATTAAGATTTAGAATTTGAAAGAGTCAAAGGAAGGTTGAAACTGACTAACGACAAATTTTTATTTTCAAAAGTAATTTTTGGTTTTTAAAAATTGTGTTTTCTTTTGAAAATACTTCCTTTTAAAACAAAATTTTAGTGATCTTGTAACCTTAGGCTTTAATACTAAATGTAATACCCTACATTACTTAATGTCACCCATATGGGGATTTCATTAAGAAAATATGAAGCATTGTAGGTATAACGACATAAAATATCACAAAGATTAAAATTACACAAGACATAAAACAAGTAAATTTACAATGGAAGAAGACAATTTCATTTTAAATACACAACCATCTTTATTTGAATTAGCCAAATAGTTACAAAATGTCATGTCTCAAAATGTCAGTCAAAACAACATTAGAGTACGAAATAATATTATCCCCCAAATAGTCAAAAATATACAACCTAACCTTGAAAAGAAAACAGGAAGTAATCCAACTTTTGTAGACATCCTTCACGATAGAATCAACAAATAAATCTGAACTATACACTTCCTCCCTGTAATCCTAGGGGGAAGAAAAGAGGAATGAAGAAAGGAAATGGGTCGGACATAAAGTCTGGTGAGCTACTATGATTACTAGCACGACTGTTAAGTTAAGGAAAATAGATAAATAGTAGTTCTAGTGTCAAGAAAGAGTAAGGGTCTATGCACACCTAAAAGTGAACGATTACTGATATGAATTGACATAAAGGATTAACTGTTCTTATCCAAAAGACAATGATGATAGCAATGATCATACCAAAACTGATTGACTGTTTTGCACTTCTACAACTTCGAATCGAAATCAATAATTATGAAGGAATTTTCTAATGCTACCCATCGGTCAGCTTCTATACCCATAATGTGATTAACCTATGTCAGCTATGATACTCTAGGTTATCAAACCTGAGCTCATCAACTAAAAGGACATAGCCGTTAACCACAGGGGTAACATCAGCTTATCGTCCCCAATCGTTAAGATGCACGCTCATCGTCCCACCAAAACGCGCTCATACCTACCTTGTTTGAACCTCTTACCTTCCAGCTTAGTAAAGCATGACCTAGCCCCTACGTAATGTGAGACTGCATGATTACAAAGGAAACTAACTAATACGGGTTCCCAACCAAAGTTGCAATTGACACAAGTTACACCTAGACTTGGTCCTTATTCATTAATTTGTTAGGTCACTTATCTTCCCCAATAAGCCTCATGGATCCGGAACGGACCTAAACTAGAATTTCATTATTTTATTAGGCCTCTTATATTCCCTATCATCCCTATGCTATCGGAACATACCTAAAATACGAGCCACTTATTTTCCCTAACCAACCCCACGCTGGAGGAACAGACTCCACTATCTTTGCTTTTTAATCTTTTCTTTAATTTAACCGGTATTTTTTTCCGGTTAATAAAAGTACACAAGATCGCCCAACTCAACACGTCGCTGTTATCAAAGCTCAAAGAGTCGCCAAGCTATTAAAAGATCAAGACTAAAAGAAGGCCAAGTAAGCAGTAGTGGCATAACCCCTCACATCGCCTCACGTCGCTTCACCTCGCCTCGCCTCCCTTAACCCGCGTCGCCTCATGTATCTCGCCTCGTCTCAGCCCCCGTCGCCTCATGTACCTCGCCTCGCTCCAGCTCACCTCGCCTCACTTCGACCTCCTCTCTCAGACTTGCATCATTTGGAATCCGCCCATCCCGCATCGCATCCCACTGGGTGCGATGCCATCTCATCCAATGAGATGTGATGACGCTGCATCCCTCGGGATATGATGTCACCACATCCAAACAGATACGGTGGCATCGCATCCCTCCGGATGCGATGAGATCTGATCTGAGGAGATGCAATGACAATGCAGAGATCTTGCTATATTCTCAAAAGTTGCTTTGATTCCTCGATTTGATTTTATATGGATCCAGAGTAGATGCGTAGTACATATATAACATCTTAAAATAGGATAAAGGACCTGAGCCTAAAAATAGGTGGTAATATTGTACGTAACACTTGGAGTACAATGGCATTTTAGACCTAAACACAAAATTTCTCCAAAAATCTATTTGCACACTTTGCGTAAAACCTAATTTGAATGGATATTTGAATGGATTTTGCCTCTGCTACAACCACAGTCTGATCTTTCTGCCATCTTCGATTGAGTCTTTACGTCAAAAATAGAGATTTTTTATTTTAAAGAATAGAAGACAGACCGATTTCAACTTTCCTTAGTTTAATCACTTAAAATAAGCATACATATTAGATTTATGGGCATACTTAAGATGAGAAGATTGATGAATGGGAAATGTACTTGTTACAATAAACAAAGTAACAAGTAGGACTGGACATTTTTACCATATTACCACGTACCAACCATTACTGAACGCTGCCAACAGAAATGGTACCGAACAATTAGTAACCGATTTAATTAATACGGTATACCAAAACCACATAAAAAATATACAGTACGGTAATAAAATACCTAAGAAAATACTATTACAATACAAGATCGAATAAACTTTTTATCATATATCTTAAAAATAGTATAAGTTATATGATATTTTAGTTCATCCATAACGTTTTCTAACATGTTTGACTACGTAAAATAAGATAGATAAATAATAATATAATAACAAAAAAATTTAGTTTTAATATTTAATATTTTAACGAGAAATATTGTGAACAAAAAGATCTCATACTAGTAAACGGCAAAAAATGATTACCGACCTCTACCAACCATTACTAACCATAAACTGAACTGTTGATAATTGATTTCTTTGGCTGGTAATACTATGATTTTTCCTATTACCATACAAGTTGGTACGGTAATGGTTTTGAATGCAAAGTTCCGGTACTGAACCGAATCCACCCCTGGTAACAAGGATCGCATTTGTGGCAATGTGCAGTGTACTAGAATAATGAAAATTACAACAAACGTGATATTTAAACATTATATTTTAGTACAGAATTTAGACTGTGATTTTTATTTTATTTTATTTATATATATGTATATATATTTTTTATTTTTTAATAAATAATATTCTTAATCGTTTGCAAAAATAAATGAATGAATTGAAAAAAAAATAGTTATTTGGATTTAAGTAGATAGGATTTTGCTAAAATATAAATCAAACGTGTTTCAATACAAGCATAACAGAAAATCAACGTCTTAAAAAGACATATTTTACAAAAGTTATTTATGGTAAAAACGTATAAAAATATAGGTTTAAATTAATTAAAATTTTCAAATAAATTTAGCATTAAAATAAATATAATTACCAAAACCTGTAACATTGCTTCGTTGAGAAGTCTTTGATGCAACACTTTGGTGAGTTTAGACAAACAAGTACATCTAACATGTTCAGTGTGTTTAAACTTTTTTTAGTAGCTTTATAATTCACAAAACACAATCTAACAATATATATATATAAATATATAAATATATAAATATAAATATATAAATATATAAATATATATAGACACACACACACACATGCTCCATGACACACCTATTTGGGAGCACCTCAAATGCACCTTATTTATAGGCACTCGTTTATATTAAACCAAGTTTAGTGGGAAGAGATAGCTAGTGGGAAGAGACAGAGAGTTAGTGGGAGGAGAGAGAGAATTGTGTGGTGGAAATTCGCGAGACTAAAGAGATGCTACACTATTTGGGGTGCTCTTGATCCTATCTCATATATACACACATACGTATACAAACATACATACATACATATATATGAGGAGCGTTCCGAGGTACTACTACCCTACCGTGGGCTACATTAATCCAAATCCAACAAGATTTTGTGCATGTTCAGTCCACAAATATATTATCACCTAATCAAAATTTGAGTTCATTCCAACATCCGCAACATTTTCAAAATCTTAACTCAATTATTCACCATACAGACATTTATTCGAATCATGAAATTTAAGCATTAACTATATTATTCTACGTATATCAGAATGAGCTCAAATTTTGAATAGATGATAATATATATGTGGAGTGAACAACTACAAAATCTTATTGGATTTGGATTAGCGTAGTTCATGATAGGGTAGGGGTGCCCCGGAACGCTCCTATATATATATATATATACACACACACATATATATATATACATATATATATAGAGAGAGAGAGAGAGAGGAGGGTTCCAGAGCACTCCTATTCTGTAGCACCCCATTTTCCCTTTAATAAGAACCGTACATTTATATTTAAATAAGTTAGTGGAAGAAGAGAGAATTAATTGATGGAGAGAGAAACAATAATATGTGGTGGAAATCAGGGGGATATAGAGGTGCTCCACCTATTGAGGTGATCTTGATCCTATCTCATATATACATACATGAATACATATATATACACACACATACACATACACATGTATAGAAAGTCTATTTAGACACAGAACTATGACATATAATTAGACACAAACTATCTCAACCATTAGATTTTCCCCTTAATTCCAATCACCACAAAAAAACCAATGAATCCAATGATTAACAATTTGTGTCACTAATCTTGTGTTTAATTTTATGTCCTAATAGTTGTTCCCATATATGTATATATATATGGAAAATACAATAGATTAGTGACCAGTGTTTATAGTGGTTCGGCTTGTCAAATCCTACGTCCACTCTAGTAATTTAACACTTTATTAATCAGCTTTCATTGATTACAAGTTGGAATGTTATTTCAACTTGAAATTACACGAACCAAGAGGATTCCTAGTGCCAAATAATTGGTAGAAGGAAGATGAAGTATTCCAATGGTGGTCCAATGTTTGAAGGAAGGATGAGCTTCCAAGTGTTTAAGAAGCCACGCAAAGCCAAAGAATGGGTTGAAATTCTTCTTCTCTAATTGCCCAAAGGTGGCCAAGAGTGAAAAGTACCTTCCAAGTGAAAAATCTCCAAGAAGAAGCCAACCCCATTTTTTAATCATGAAGGGTTATTTATAGGAGGAAGGAAGGCGGGTAGGAGCAGGTGGCTGATGGGCATGTGCCCTAATTTTCGTACTCCGAGATCGGTACATACCTAGGAGTACTTATCTTTTTTCTACTCTACTACTGAGTGCTTCAAATCCTCACTTCTTTACAAAAATTTTATCCCAACACATGAAGTAGATTTCGTACCAATCCCTGTGGGAAACGAATTCTCGATCTGGGGGTTCGTGGAGTATGCTGATTGTTGTAACGACCCATATTTTTCAATCGTTTAAATTCGAATATTTAAATCTGGTGTAAATATTATAATTGAAATATTACTGGATTTTCATATGTAATTCATTAATATAACGACATTTGAATATATATAATTTATATTTTATATAAATCGGGCTCGTAACATCGCGGTAGTTCGTAATTTTGAGTTTTGAACTTAAATTGAATATACATAATTCGATATAAGACGAATTTCCCCGGGTCTTTACAATGGTATCAGAGCATAAGGTTTAGTAATAACCTTGGCTCTGTGGTGTAAGTCGATAGAGATGGGGTTAGTAATACCCTAGATTGAGTTTGAGTGTATATATATGAGAGAGCGTATTTGTAGATTTTATAAAAATGTTTTGTATTATGTTGTTTGATTGGTTCAATATTGAGACGGCAGCTGACACAGTGTTGTTTTGTAAAGGGGGTAAATGAAATAATTTTGTCAAAATTATATTTTCGTATGGAAAAGCAATAATTTTACCAAATTATTGAGATATTGGTGTGTTTGATTGATTTGAATGGAATTCAAATTGGAAATTTTTAACATAACCGAAGAAGATATCACATACGAAATTAATAAATCAGAATTTAGATTTTGAAGTGGAGTAAACTAATTTTGTAATTAATTAGTTAATTAAATATGGAATTGGAACTTAACTTGGTTAAGTAAAATTAAATTAAGATGGATATAGAGATAGAATTAAATAAAATAGATAATAATTGAATGGAAATAAATTAGATGTTAATCGATTGATAATTAAAGTATGTTAAACCAAAATGAATATTAATTTTTAATAAAAAAATAAATTGAATGGGTTATGTTGGTTGTACATTGTTTGTTAGATTCGTTAAAGAAAATTCATCAATGGTTTAATAAAAGTTGAATGAATTAAAAACTAAAGAAATGAATTCTAGTATAATGAATTTAAACGAAATCACATATGAATTAGAATTGGATGATTTAACCCTGTATTGCGTGCACCTTTCAAAATAAATGACACTTCATGTTTGGTTTTGGAAATTTTTGTGTAGTAATACTTGTTAATCAGTGAAATGTTATCTAGAATTTCTTGTATTTTTTACTTATATTTGAATTGAGTCAAGTACAGGTGCCAGAAGATTGTGAGGATTAATTTTGGTTGAGTTTATCGCAATAAGTTGAGCAATTATGCTCAATAACACTCGTGAAAGGTACGCCTATGCGAAAATATATAATTTTGGTTTTTGAATTTTGTTTTCCGATTGTGTGGGTCGATATATATATATATATATATATATATATATATATATATATAGTTTCTGCGATATCGTAGTAGTCCCTCCGTATCTTGGAAACTCTACCGAACTTTTCCAAGAATTGAAGTGTTAGAAAATTTTCAATATTTTGAAATTTTATTAACAATAACGGATTGGTTTTCGAGAAAAGTGAATGGGTTTGTAGCATTTTTCCTACCTTAATAATTTCGGGGACGAAATTCTTTTAAGGGGGAAAAAAATGTAACAACCCATATTTTTTTATCATTTAAATTTGAATATTTAAATCTGGTTTAAATATTATAATTGGAATAGTAATGGATTTTTGTATGGAATTCGTTAATAAAACGACGTTTGAATATATATATATATATATATATATATATATATATATATATTTAATATAAATCGAGCTTGTAACGTCTCGGTAGTTAGTAATATTGGGTTTTGAAATTAAATTGAAAATGCAAAATCCGATATAAGTTGAATTTACCTTAGTCGTTACAATTGTACTGATCTCGAGATACAAATTCTCGATTTGGGGTTTGGGGAGTTTGTTGATTGTACCGATCTCGAGATACGAGTTCACCGATCCTAATCCAGAACGTATTAGGTGAATTTTCAGGGAGTTGTGTTGTAGTTGGAGAGTTGTGCTGGAGTGGGAGTTTGCTGATGGAGTACCGAACATAGAAGTTTCTTCGTGGAGATATGAGTTGTTAAAGAAACCGGGATACGAATGAGGAGGTGTGAAGTTAAGGATACGGAAAAGTGAAGGGGTATCCCGAGATACGAAATGATTGTACCAATCTCGGGATACAATTTCACCAACCTTGATCCCGAATGTATTGGGTGAACTTTTTGGAAGTTATGTTGGAGTTTAAGGATACGCATCGATCCCAGAGAATGTACAATACCAATCCTCAAACACTTAGCCATCTAGAAGCAATTTTGACAAGCTAAGACGATTGTACTTGCGCGACCTCATTTGGGCTTGCTTCCTGGGTGTTTTGGAAACACTTATGAGTCGTTTAACCATGTGATGGACCAAATCGTGTGAGCTTGTACTGCTTCTGGGTAGCCAGATAAAATGCCAGATAACACTTGCCTTCCAAATTATGTCTTCAATAAACATGACGTGCTTTGAATCGAGACAAGTAATCGGTGCCGGAAGAGATCTCCAAGCTGTGTCTAACGAATGGTCGTGACCTTTCCGTTGAGAAGTATACAAAAAGTATGCTACTAAGGGGCGGTTGAGACACTCTGTTGAAGCTTGTTAGTATGGGTGTGCAGTTCCAACATTGTCGGTGGTTCTGAATAGTCTGAACTCTGTTGCCAAGAATTGAACTTGCTCGGAACATCTAATCTCTATCGATTTAAGAAGTCAAATGTTAGTGGTCGACTCCCGCCTACACCGAAGTTTAAATGAATCGTTGTCAGCGTAGAGTCACATATACACTCACATGTTTGCACATGGTTTTATGCGATATGATTGGAGTTGTAAATGTGAAACATAATGCAAATGATATGTTCGGGTGTACGATCGCATAGGTTTGCTCTCAAAGCGGAAGTGAACTCAGGTGTCGAACATGTGCACTCGAATGCCCAAGCACTTGGTGAGTATATGAGTGGTGGCTGATTCGAGCTTGTCTTGGCAATCAAGGCTTTGAAAACAAGTGAATACGATCATAGCCTGGTTTGGATTCCATGTATGCCGATCCTGAAGTCAGATTCAAAAACAATGATCCTCAAAATACCGACTCCTGGAAAGGAAATAACTCAAAGTATAGGGGGATATGAAATCAATTATCGTATCTTGGTTACTTGATGGTTTTCATGAGTACAAAATGAGATGGGTCGACGTAGTTGGATGGAGGTTTTTGGAAACTTCAGGGATCAGCGTAGTTGGAGTCGAATCGTGGAAAACGAAAAGTCCGCAAGTGTGGTAGGATACGAAATTGAATTTTGTATCCCGAGAATTTAACCGAATTTCCTGTTTTTCCGAGGAGTTCGAAGTTGAGCTTTTTTCTCTAATTACAAACTCAAGCTAGCTAACTTGAATCGTCACAAGACGTCGTGTGATTGGATGGATTGGAATCGAACGTATCGCAGCTGATCAGCGTAACGCTCGAAGAATAAACTTGTTTGAACTGATAACTGGAAACACATATAAGATGTGGACATATAGTTGAATCGTCAAATTTAGGATTCAACTCTTAACTCAATCACGACGTGATCGTGATTCAACACAAGTATGGCGCCAGTGGTCACTGATGACGATGGTTTTAATTATGAAATAAAAGGTTGCCACTACGTTCAAAAGTGCTTGTTTACAGAGAGTCTTAGTCTTGAGGAGAGTCAGAAGCGACTTCCACGATGTTGAGACTGTGATTTGGAATCGTCTTCTCCGCGTGGTGGGTTTTCTCCTTAAGGCCATTCCGTGGGTCGTAGAGAAGATGATGATAATGAGTATGTGGAAACTGGTGGAGGAAATGTTCCCTCGGCCCGCTTAAGTATGTGCCCCTGGTTGAGCTTCGTGATGTGCCCCCAATTGATTGCAAGGTGGTCGGATCTTAGGAGGAGGCGGAATGCCACGACGACAGTGAAGAGGAGGTGTTCGTCAGAGAAAAGGGTTCGCTTTCCATTCCGGTTCTATCTTCGATGAGGGTGACATGGTTTGGGGTGATTTGCGAGTTGGTTTCTTCAGCGATGACCTTGGGGACCACTGCATCATGGAGGTGTTAGCGACAGCGAAGCAGAGGCGTTCGTTTAAGAAGAGGGCTTGTTTTTCACTTCCGTTATGTCAGAAACGAGGGAGACATGGTTGGGAGAGATTTTCAAACAGGTTTATCCGACGACGACCTCAGAGTTCACAGCGCCAACGTAGATGATTGCAGGAACTGGTGGAGGATATTTACCCTCGGGTCTGCTTGCATTTGATGTGCCTTTGGTTATACTTCCCGACGTTCCCCCAGCTGACTGGGAGGTGGCCGAAGCACAGACGGAGGCGGAAGGCCATGACGACAGCGAAGAGGAGGTGTTCGTCGGAGAAGAGGGTTCGCATTCCACTCCTATTCTACCTCCGATAAAGGAGGCAAGGTTTGGAGTGGTTTACGAACCGATTTCTCCGTAGATGACCTCGGAGTTTACTACATTATGGAGGTGTTGGCGACAACGAAGAGAAGGTGCCCGTTGGAGATTAGGAGAGGACATGATTATGAGAGATTTCTAAATTGGTTTCTCTAGCGACGACCTCGAAGACCATTGCGCCATGGCTAAGCATAAATAGGTCGTGGCCTAACCATCGGGTTTAGGTGGTGTCACCGGATGGACTACATAATATGTCGAAGCATAAATCATGTACAAACCATCAGGCTTATGGAACTTGCCCCCGTTTAAGGGCTAAGTGGTTGACGAAGTAGTTCATCTGCATGTGTTGTAATAGAACTTCGTACAAAGGTTACATCAAAGTTGGTCATGCTAACAACTCGAGTAGTATGTCGGAGTACAAGCTTGGAATCAAACTATTTTCTGGAAATAAACAACAAGGTGTAACTCAAGCAAGATGAGATGTTTTGGTGCCGCTGATTTAAGCCACTTATTTCTGCTGTAATCTTGCTTAGTTGAAAAGGTGATCCCAAAGGATTTAGTCAATGAACATGAGACTCGCTGGTTGTAGTTTTTGATGAGCGTTAGAAGGCTCAAACTTCAGGTGGAGGAACATGTTTGTATTGCTCAAGTTCTCCTTGGAAGAGAGGATTCTCAATAGCATCCCTCTGATGGTGAAAAATGATCGTGTTGTAGTCTTCATAGTAAACATGGTCGAGGGAGTCATTGTGTGGGGTGTAACCTGAAGTATCATCAATGTTTCCGGGATGAGCTGGTTCATTTGGAGTGTTAGAACCAGAGTTGTCATAACATTCTCCAGTTCGTTTAGTAAGGATGTTGCTTAGCGTGGTGCCCTGATGTGAATTATCAGGATGGCCAAGTTGAGTGGATCGATCACTACGTGCTTCTTCTTGGCATAGGAATTGGTAGGCCTTCTCATAGAATATTTCCAGGCTTTTCAGTTTTTCCTACTAATCCAGGCCCCGAAGTCGGAGTTGAGAACTACGCCTTTAGCGAGCTGGACAAGGACAGTCAGGGGCTGAGGATCTTCAGCTTGTGCTAATGCATTGTTTTATCTTTCAAGGTAACTCTTGAGCGACTCTCTGGTTCCCTGGTAGATGTCGAAAATAGCTAGGACGTCTTCGGGCTTGGTCAGGTGCATTCTGAATTGTTTGACCAACCCCTCGCGAGTTGGTCGAAGTTGGAAATGGCTCTCGACGGGAATCGAGAGAACCATGACAGAGTCATGCCTTCAAGAAAGATGAGGAAGCTCTTACACATCACGACGTCAGTGGCGTGAGCAGAATCCATGTTACACTCGTAGCAATTTATGATGTTTCAAGGATCGGAGTCCCTCGAGTAAACCGTAAAATATGGCATGTTGAAGCATCTTGGCCATTCGACGTTGAGCACGTCTTTAGTGAATGGGTTACGTCTCGTACAGGTATCCCAGACGTTGGTGACATGCCTCCGCGGTTCTCTCACGGTCCTTTGGACCATGTTGGTGAGAACCGGAGTTTGGATCTCCATTGGACTCCAGCGGTCGTGACCCAATTCAAGAGTGCGGGGACCAAGGCGCCTTCTTGGATGAATATATTCATCGTTGTGTGAGTATACAAACTTGATTCTTTGATACCGTGGAAGTCAGTTAAGAGGAACTTGGGCATGGTTTGTTGTTAAAAGCGTAGGCGCCAAATTCTGGAATGTGGCAGATGGAGCATGTCTTGTAGTGGATTGAGTTCTAGTCCCATTTTGGGAGTGGTGATGTTTATGCACTACCTCTTTGGTGATGGTTTCAGCATTGTCGTGGTTAGTTGTCCTCCGATGGTTTTGGTTCGGCCCGTAATCACATATGAAATAGCTGATGGGATAAATTTAACAAAACTTTTCACTCAAGATCTCATGCAGGAAAAAGATAACGTCCAACTTAGAATTGTCAATTATATCCTTTATGGTTTCGGTTTCGGTTTCTGTGGAAGGAATGAGACGTAGAGCTCGTAGAGACGTAGTCTAGAGGAGGCTGAGTGCTCATATTCGTCTGACGGCGTGTACTGTCTCGTTGGGCCCTGCGCTGTAGAAGTTGCGTCAATTTAAGGTTATGGTTGATTTGCTCGCAAAACCGCCTTTGAGTTTCCTCAAGTTTTCTCGTAAGTTCGGTCGGATGGGCTTGAGTCACAGAAGCCTCAGAATCAAGAGATGCAAGCCCTTCGATGATGGTCAAGAGTCTCAGGATCTGTACGTGTCCCGGAGTATTTAGCGTTTTCTACTCTACTCTTGAGTGCTTTGAATCCTCTCTTCTTTGCAAGTTTTGTATCCCGACACACGAAGTAGCTTTCGTACAATTCCCTGTGGGAATACGAATTCTCGATCCTAGGGTTTAGGGAGTTGTGCACTCGGGATAGGAAATGGTGAAGCAAGTGGGGAGTTTGATGGTGGAGTACCGATCCCGGAAGTTGCTTCGTGGGGATACGAGTTGTCGAAAAGGCTGGATACGAAATGAGGAGGTGTGAAGTTGGAGATACGAAAAAGTGGGGGGAGGGGGGGGGGGGGGGGTATGCCGAGATACGAAATGATTGTACTGATCCCAGGATACGAGTTCGTCAATCCCGATCCCGAATGTATTGGGTGAACTTTTGGGGAGTTGTGCTGGAATTTAGGGATACGCATCGATCCTGCAGAATATAGAACCGATCCTTAAACACTTAGCCATCTAAGAGCGATTTTGATGAGCCAAGACGGTCATACTTACACGACCCCATCTGGGCTTGATTCTTGGGTGTTTTGGCAACACTTCTAAGTCGTTTAACCACGCGATCGTGTGATCCTGGACTATTTCTGGTAGCCTTTTGGTCCGATATAAAATTTTGATACAATAGGTGACACAGTAAATCTACACCATTGGATTATCCCATAAACTTCACTTCTTCGTATAAAGACAAAATGATCAAACGATCAAGGTTCTATGTCTCTCAATTTATGTTTGGTTTTACCTTGTGCAGTTAAAACATTTAGTGTATCCAATGCGATGGAGATTCAAAAAGTCATAGTAGAGAAAAAGCGAGGAAATAACAGGATATATCGAATGACTCTAAAATAACACATTAAACTCGTTAATAATGTTATTACGAACGTAAAACGGTACTTAAATGAAAAGGTAGCACTCAATTTAACTATGATTAATATATTACCATAATCTTACCATAAGAAGAAAAAGATAAATAACATAATAACAAAATTTACATATTGAAACACTTAATTCCTTGGCTGATCACTACTCAAGACCTTCCCTTCATAAACACTTCGTCAAATATTTCTAATCATTAGAGACACGATGCGATTACAAAAGAAAATGCAAAGACTGCACACATTTCTCATCATTAGAGACACTCTGCGAATTATGAAGGCCAAAAGAAATAAACAATAATAAATACCAGCATCAAGTTCGACAAAAAAATCAATCATTTACATCCTACATGTTGTTCTTTATGAAGCCCAAAAGAAATAAAAAACAAATGAATAAATAAAAGAAAAGAAAAAAAAAAACACCAAACTACAAGCAATGGTTAAATATTCAGCCTAGATTTCTCTCTAAAATGGACGCAGGTGAGATGAGACTTTCATTATAAGCACACATGTTATGATATTGTATTCTGTTGTACACAATAGATACGCTTGATTTTTCAATATCATAGAAGGCAAAGACCCCGATCTTATACCACAAAATTACTCCATTGCGAACGACGACCGGACTAAACCTGTGTTCATAGACAATGTGTTCGACATCCATAGCCCGAATACAAATCCTTTCCCATATGAGATTTTCACGGTCTTTCAAAACCCATAACTCCATGCTACGGGGACACTCATCCCAATAACCCATTTTAAGTAAAGCTACAATGCATAAACATCCTTCAAAGTCTACTAGAGAGACAGAGCTTCCAAACCTCTCAGGAAAACCTTCTGGTATCTTTATCACATTAATAGTTTCAGTGCTAACATCAAACGAAACGACAACGTCCTCTTCATAGAATGGCTGAACGATCCAATGTATGGCTTCATTCACGACTACAGGAACAGGATTAGGGAACCAATTACTCGAACCTGGCAACGAACAAGGACACTGTCTCCATGAATATGTGCTCCCATCAAATACTTCACATAATAGTTTCGAAACTGGCACAGTTTGCTTTTCACGACCGTAAGTTCTCACAATTTTGTACTCCCCAGTTGAAGCAATTTTCACCAATGCAACAGCTGTGATTGCATATCCGCTTTTTACAGGTGGAAGCACAACTACTTCCTTGATGCTAGGGTTCATCAAGTAAGTGGTCGTAAGCCCATATATGCATATCAAACCATCGCAAGAGTTTGATATCTCATAGAAGAGCTCTTTGTCTAGTGGTGTTATGTCAAACTCATGAACTCCATTAGCAAAATACTGTACCGAAAGCTTTCGTTTTCGATGATGTTTAAGAGCGGCTATGATGCCAAGTTCACCTACATTAGGCTTGTTCATCTGCATGTGTTGTTGAATAAAATGTTGCTCGTGGGTGTGAGAATACCAAAACTTGCAGACAGACCTCAGTTTCAAGATGGATTTTACAGGAAGCCTTGCAAGTATATCAACGGTAACATCGTCAGGGATTGACCTTGCATCCTTGCACTTGCTCTCTTTCAGGAGGCTGCAGTGAGGGAGTGCGCGCATTGGCCTGGACTGTAATTTGAAAATAGCTCTTTGCATGAGATCAAACTGTTACACTACTACAAGAACAGGTTTATGGTCCCTAAAATTATACACTCTGTTTTCCATGAACTCTGTTCTACACAGAAATACAATATAAGGTCGTGTGCTAATTTTGTTAGAATTTTGCACAGAGAAGATGGTGAGAGATTTAAACGTAAATACGTAGAAAACTAAGTTGTTACTGCTTGATTAAGATAAGAAATGTAAAACTAGAAATAGATAATAAAATTATAAACAACTCCTAAACTTATAACCACAACACCACTTCTACCATACAAATATCACACATGTGTTAGACTTCTTCTTAAACATGTGCAACTCTTAACAAATTTGAAAGGCTAAATCCAGTTTATTTATTTTTATTCAAATACACTGTTTACAACTATTTTTATTATTCTTTAATCTCCTCTCAATATTAATATCAATGTTAATGCTGCACCAACTATCTTGAAAAGAAAAAGAAAAAAAACTTACCATTATTTGAATTTGCTAGTCGGTTTTTTATATGAGCACTTTTGGTTAATTCATTTGCTTCATTCACAACCCATTTAAGAATGGTATTTGTCAATCTTAAAAAACATTTCTATTCTTCCAGAATCTAACTTTAAGGATTGCAAGAGAAAGTATTGGTTGTCCATTACTGCACGGATCTAGACGTTGAATACGGGACGCATGCACCCTTCCCTTTTATGACTGAAATTCTTCTAATGTTGACAAAACTTAGAAAGGTAGGAAGGACCGTTTGAAACGGATAAGTCAAATGATCATAAAGCTGAAAAGATAACTAACACTAAAAAGTTTGTTGCTAAGGCTGAAAAACATTTTGCCAAAAACAACAAAGTGGAAATAATCATACTTCTGCAACTCCTGGTTTCCATGAACTTGAAGTACCAAAGTAAAGGGAACATAAGACGGTCCGTTATGTAATGTCTAGAATCACTTCAATATTAACATTGTTTAAGCATTAGTTGTCTGATGATTTTCTCATGCATTTGGCACTACTTTCTGTTCTCTCGCAGTACAATCAGTTCAAAATCAATCATAACCATCAAATAGAGAAACAAACTCTTAACGGGCTGTCTGCAAATGTTTTGCAATAGAAAGTCTTAATGGGCTGTCTGCAGATGAATTGCAATAGAAAGAGACATCCAGGCAGAAGTATGAAAGAAAAGAAACAAACAAAATCTTAATAGTTAAGGATTCATATATCAAACAAAATCACTTCAAACAAAACAAACAAACAAATAAATATTTGCTTAACTAGAACAAAATCTTCATATATCAAACTAAAAATTAAGGATTCAGTACATTTATAAGCCAAAAGTAGCAACTTTTAAAACACTTAAAGTTGTGCGCTACGATCCTTTTTAGCATAAAATTTATCGATATTAGATATATTACTGGCTTCACTCTGAACACTTTAGTTCAAGATTGTGCTGTATTTGCCATGGATATCAAGTCTTATTCACCATGATAAGAAGTAGATATATATAGTTGCATTTTCAACCATTCAACTGACTTCTCGTAATGCTTGAAAAAGGTGATACATATCAGAATTATTCTGACTAAATATAACTTTTATTTATATAATGAGTAAGATTCAATGCAATGATTTCTCATTTTGTCCCATGTGAAGAAATAATGATAATAGCTAAAAGTCAGTCAAGAAGAATACAGTACCCGCTTATACCGCCATCAATCTCTCATCTCCTAGTCGTCATATTTTATGATAACTGATAGCTTATATCAACCCACTAGTTTATGATCTATGCCAACTCACAAATGGCTTGAACATGCCAAGAAGAATATGCAACTTTAAAATCATGTGTTAAAAAATATCAACTATATATTTAATATTTTCATAATATTTTACATAATTTCTTGAAATTATAGAGGTGCAAAACCAATCTGTAACCTGAAACAAGTAGGAGGGTTCATGTTATAAGTGCCCTGGAAATTAAAGAAGTTTGCAAACTGCTATACATATGATATATAGACGGTATTCTATTAGCTAAGTTTAAAAAAAATGTAGATAATTAGGGAGAAAACTGAAGTGGTACTTCTAGTCCTTTAGCATGTCATCTGTATTGAAAATTTGCATTTGATTTTGTAAAAGGTGAAACCTTGGGGGGCCATGGCCCCCACTGGTCCACCTTTAGTTCCGCCCCTGCATCCAGGCCTAGTAACATACTCAAATCACACATTTCTCATAAAAAATAGTATCTGCGGATATTATAAAAGCCATGAGTTGAAGTGGACATGTACAACTTAAAATCCTGAAGATTTTACCGGTCTGCTAAGTTCTTTGAGAGAGAGAGAGAGAGAGAGAGTGTATGTGTGTGTGTGTGTGTATTTGAAAAAGAAAAGAAAAATCTTAATAGACCATTGTATTGTGTGCAAGGAGATTGAAGAAATGCTCATTCGACATACCTCACTAAGGGAAAAGACAAAAAAAATAGAATGAAAGAGGGATAAAGAAACTGTTAACTGTTGAGTACAAAAGAAACAACAGAAGAACAATGATGCTCGTTTAGAAGTTTTGACATTAAAAGCCTTTACCAAATATCACGCAAGGCATGTCAGAAAAGGTATGTCTCTTCTTTGGTCTATTCCAAGGTAAATTTAGCTTCCACGCCTAGAAACTTGGTCATTAGATTTCACTACCACTACTCACATAGGAGTTTCTATGCAAGGTTGTCTAAGCTGCAAAAATCCAGCTAACTATGAAATATACATCTATAGGGGTGATGAAAAGTGGATGAAAGTAAAGACTATCAGACATTTTAAGTTGTTATTGTAACCCATCACTATTGAGATTTATTTGATATTTCAATTACCGCCATTTATATGGAATTTGTTTTTCTATTTCTAGGTTGGAACAATCAAATTGTTCTTGTTTCATTTGGAAATAATATGTTTTATCAATAAATTCAACTCTTTTGTAAACTGATTCTCTTAATGTTTAAGATAACTTATATGTGCTTGATGTTAATACCTCTTACAGTGAAGCTTTGCAAGTAGAATCACGAGCTACTAAAAGAAAATTTAAAGAAAACTCAACCACATTATGATAAAGTGCTTAGATCATATATCTAAAAATAGTCAAAGGCTTGTGAAAGACGGTATTTTGGAAGTCCTTGATTTTTCTGATTTTGGTGTCTACGAGAGCGTATCAGGAAAACAGGCAAAATATAAGAAATTGAGTGCCAATAAAGCAACATACATAATTAATCTTTTCTTACAATTTATTGATACAGATACTTATGAGTCATCCCTTGAGCCATCATTGGTCAACAACTTAACAATATTTTATAATATTCATAAACGACTATTCAAGATATGGCTATCTATTTCTTATTCAATATAATAAATAATATTAAATTAGATTTGGCCTTCCAAATTAATGCACAATCCTGTATCTGTATTTTTACATAACGTGAAGTTTATAAAAAATAAAGTGTGATTTGGAGTCCATAATAACGTTTTTATAATAGTTCAGCTTTTCAACTGACTCCTTCAGTAAATTTAAATACACAATATTTACATGACAATTGTACCTTAAGCCTGGGAATATTTTTATTTTAGAATTGAATAGTTCAACCACGTGTAGTTAAAAGATAGCAACGTATATTCAAATTTCACGTACGTGGCCCCATATTGAATAATATTTCGGACTATCATTCATCAGGTTACATATGTGGTTTGAGTATCCAGCATGAGCCATATGTGAAATTCAAATATGCAATGTTACTTGTGACTAAGCCTACCAGAAGTAGTCTTTTAAGTGAGGTTTTTCTTTTCCCCCCCAAAGATTTAGGGTTATAATTACCATGCAAAACTATAAAATAATAGTAAAGCAGAATAACTTCTAGCGCTCTCATTGATTCTAAAAGTTTCTCTTTTGTTTAGTTCTATTTTGATATTTTATCTTTTAGTCTTTTAATTTGTCAATTTACATTATTCTGCTATATAAACATCTCTCATTATTTTATAATTTGGTGTATATATTTAAATTTTTATATAATTATTTCAAATAATTCATTGATTACCTTTTAACATTTTATATTCAAGTCTATATATTCGAGTAAATAACGTAATTCATAATTTAAACTTTGTAAATGAATTCGATTAACTAATGTTTATTAATATTTCTAAAAAATACCAAAGAATGACAATTTCAATATGCATACCACTGTTATACCAGGTAAAATAAATCTTTTATTCGACCATGATATATAAATCACAACAAACAAAAGTAACAAATTTAATTTGTCATTCACTTATCTCATAAATTTATCATATATTGCATTGTAAAATTCAACTAACTTGGAAAACCTACATTTAAGATTAACACATTTCTTTACAAAACCAACTTCACTTTTCCCTAAAACTTAACATTTCAATGCATATATTTAAATTAGCTATGCAATCTTTTTAAGTTCAAAATAATAGATAATTACTCGTTGGTTCGTCTAAATTATGAAAAAAAATGATAATTACAAGATATATATCATACTAATATGAAAAAATGAGGTAAAATTACAAATTCATTAAATTAAGATACATAAGTCACACAACATACAAATATACATAAACACATAACTTTTGTAAAATGACATCTTTATAGATGTCAAAATATACAACTGTCCCTTGTTAAGAATATGTTTAGAAAAACCACTCTTACTTTTAGTTTCGGGTAAACTGGAAATAGTTGCAGTAAAAACTGTAAATATTTGCACTTCCGCAAAAAATCTTTTATTGCTTATAGGAACATGCAATTAAGTTCATATTTGTTTTTCAGAAAAAAAACAAAACTAAAAAATTATCAACAAATTCATCATACAACGCATACAAAATTATGCTTTTTAACTATGAATACCTTAATTTTAAAACTTCTGCAACATTTTACAAAACCCATCAATTACCTTTTGTTATTTTACAATTAACTCCGTATATTAAATTAATCACGTAGTCTTAAAACAATTTAAACAAATTTAGCAAATTGTTATTTGATTATTTGTCTAATGAACCATAAAATATAGAAATTTCAATATTTTGATCATATACTTTTACAAAAACGTTATAAAATTAATTTAGTATATAAACCCATTGATCACATAACATAATTATACACGTAAACAATAATTAATTTATGCTTTATCTATATTAATATACAACATTAAACAATAGAATCCTTTTTTTAATCTTGTTTACAAATCCATCTTAGCACATAATTTTGCATATACGTCAATATATTTCAATTAATTATGTAATATTGGATTTAACTATTCAAATAAATTCAATCAATAGATATTTGTTAATTCCATGGTTTGAGATTCCAGCCGGCACGTCGAACTCCGATCATTCCGGTCTGGTTCCAACGCTAACCAAGCCGCCGCAATCCACTCAATTCCGCTCCGTTCACATTTTTAAAAAAAAAAAGAAACCAGTTCATGTACCTTAAAGCAAAGCGCAACTCGAGTTTAATATCCCATGCGGTGTGGACTTACAGGCGGGACCATGACAAAAGAAAACATATCTTGACATTTAAGATTTGTAAATATGGGTTGATTTAATAAAAACCAAAAGGAACTAGATCTTTGATGAAAGCGAAATGAATTGGAGCTAAAATTAAGAATTGTAGAGATGATAACATGGATTTTAACTTGTTGAATTACAAACATAGAAAATATAAGTCCAGTTCCAGTTATAATTATCCGCTCTTATTAAAAATATTGTTATCAAATTGGAGTATATATCTTAATTTATTTTAATACTGAACATTTATTGTTGAATTTAGCTCTTTATGTAAGAAAATATAAGAATTTTCAAATCGGATTTTTAAAAAAAAAAACTAAGTATCCAAACGGGACCAAAATTTCAAAAACTATGATGACCGAAACAGAAACAGAAACAAAAAACAAAATTTGGAGCCTTGGTTAATTCATCAAATAAATCCTCAAATATGACGATTTACATATGTGTATGTTTCATATTTAAAATTGATTTATTTTCATTCAAATATAAAGATACATGAATCAAACATATCTACTATTACTAAAAAGAATTCAATGAATAGAATTTTCATGGTGTCTTCTTAAAATTTCGAAAGTACCCGTATCCCATTAACGGAGTCTCAGACTCTCACTGCTGGTTAGCAACCTCCACCACTATCTACTTTTTGATTATCCATCAACGGAGTTTTACTATCAATTTGCCACTAAGGTCACCAACAAACCAACTAGAAGCGTTATAGCTATCTAAACTATTGCACACATAACCGTTTACTCATTTTTATATTAAATAAAGTTAAACATATCTAACTATTAGATGCACATACGTGCGTTTTCTACTAATCATTAAATGCATAAACATTATTGAATTTAATTAATTATCCATTAATCTCAATATACTCATCATATATATTGATTATAAAAAAAATAACTTCAAATACCTGTATTTTAATATTTAGGTTGTTTATAACCCCTAAAAAATTTCTAACAGTTTAGGCTTGAATCCATCTGTTTAAATTGCATATAAAATCTCAAATTTAAACTATTTAATAATTTCCGTAAACGTTTGGTTTATTCTTTTAATAAAGCCTATAATATATTTTAATTATATATAGAGAGAGCACTAAGATCAATAACTCTCTTTGTTTAACATCGTTTGTAGCCCTTGATATTAGACGTTATTTTTTATTTAATATTTGGTCCATGTGATGTGGCAGAAGAGAAAAACAACAAGTATCTAAATAGAAACCTATGACTGACATTAAGAAGTGACAAAATGATGCTAAAAAGGAGCTATTGATCCTAAGTCATATATGCACACTCACTTTTTACCCGTTAAAATGCCCGGTTACAGCTTACCGCAAACGCACCCTTAGTGGGAATAAGTAATTTTTCTCTTGAAACAATAATCTTTTTTCTCTAAAGGAGCCAAACCTGATGTGGAACAAAATTCAAACTTATTCAGAAAGTATTTGAATTTATTTAGTAGAAAAAATATAAAACAGCTAGCAAAATAGCAGTTGTTCCAGAAATAATCAAGCATCTTAGAAGAAAAACAAATTTTTCCTAAAGAAACATATTAACAGACATCTAATTATTATTTTCAAACACCTTCTGAACATGCAAACCACATGGATCTAGCTATTCTAATTCAAAATCGTATATCCCTGTGTAACATACCAGATGATGAGGAACGGGACGAGGAATATCTGCACGCCTTCTGAAATGAATTTCAGGTAACCGAAGAGCATCTGGCTTCTGATGAGTGTTTGGAAAAGCCATGTTTTTTCCTCGTGTTTCCAGGTTACAATAAATAATTTTGAACAAATCCTAAAGGACCAAGTCCATTGCAACCATTATATCAGCCTAATTTACAAACCATAATATCAGCCTAATTTACGGCAATAGGCCCATGGCTCGTGGAAATCTTAATACCTCGCAGCATGATAACGCAGTAGCATAAAGTATGTCGTTGTTTTTGAATCTCCACGAAGGCTCAGCTCTCCGTTGAAGCCCTCTGCCTCGTCTGCAAGTACTCTACCACCAATCTAAAGAACGATTGATTGCTCAATTTGATATTTGCTATACTTTGGACACTACTTAATACCTCGCTCCTGTACTCAATTCAAAATTCAGAACTGCAAAATTTTGGTATCCAGTGTAGCATCCCACGTTAGGAGATCCAAAAATGAAATTAACACCTCGCTGTGGCTGACAGATAGAAGCCCCGCGAAGGGTCTGCCCACTTCCCTCCGAACAACTCGTGACCGATCGGATGCATGTTTGCAAACAGGTCTCGGATTTGATGCTCACAAAGTTGCACCATTTTCGTTCTCCAATCTCCACGCATCAGATGCGAGGACGGGCAAAATGATAAGACAAAGTGAAATTCTATTTAAAAGCTTAGAATTGCTGAGGGTCTTATGCTAATGATTAGTTACCATTTGACAAATATCACTGCTGTACACTTTTTACTAATAAGCTATACCGATAATCGGGTAATTGTTACACTTGTAATGGTAAATTACCGTTAGTCCATCAAGGTTTTATCTTAACATGTTTTTTGTACATAGTCCAATTGTAATGGTCCAATTGTAATGGTCCGAGCAACTCCTCGTCCGGTCCGTGTGCGTCCGAAAGTCTTATAGGACAGGACACGAACACCCCTCTGTCCGGTCCGGTCCGCCCGATTAACACCCCTACCCAATGTCTTTCCTTTTGGTCTGAGAATTTCATTTTATCAAAAATCTCAAACTCGTGTTGGGATGGTTCAATGACTTTGAAAAATTCCCAAATTTAAACTAATGTATAAAGGCGGATATATTGTATTTCTTCCCAAATACTCCATATTTAAACAGAAATATATTTTGGAATTTTTTGCATGTTCAAGAGCTTTCGTTTAACATATTTCAGGAATATGATCTGAGAAGTGTTTTGGATAATTTGTGTTTACATAAATTTTGTGAACCTGGAATGGGTTCGAAACCCGGAATGACATGCTAAGAGATTACCATGTGTATACGCTAAGATCATCCACTTATGTGGCGCTCGCGGACCGGTCTAGGTGCACTAGGAAGGGTTTTACGACTCTGGTCGGTTTCCCTCCTGAAAAAATTCAAAAAAAAAAAAAAAAACATTATACAAACTCTTTTGGATATGTTTAGTATACTTCGGAATATCTTCAAGGCATGCTAAAGTCTTTTATCTTCTATTTTTGTTTTTAACCAAGTGCTTTTTTTCAATAAACATGGTGATTTCTGTATCTTCAAGATGATTAAAAAATAAGAGTAATTGTTTTTCACCCATAAACCGTTATTTACGTTTGTTCCCTATGCCTTTTTGTTCTGAATTTGACAAGGTTTAAGTAGATCAAAATAATCTTGAAGCCTTAAATTTACAAGATCATTTGTCTCTATTTGAGATATTATCTTTTTCAGTTCTGGTTTTTAATGGAGGTGCCATTGAATAATTCTGTTTGTTTTTGGCATTACGTGTCTTTACTTCTTTATACATTGCAAAATCGAAAAAGTTTGATACTTGAGTTTTTATGTCATTAGTTGTATTGTCCATGTTTGTTGTGTATTGTTTTATGTCCCAAAAAGACTTTTCAAGTTGGGTAAACCAAGAATTTGCTGCTTTTTGTTCTTTTGATTGAACTTCTTTAAACCACCGTTAAACTTATTATATAATTCTAGATCTCCTTCTTTCGTTTTCATCTTGTACGATTCTTTTAAAATTGCTTTGACATGCGATTTCTGTGTTGATACTGGAGTATTATTTTTATTCTTTGTTTTGCACCTGTTAATTATTTTGTACAAGCTTACTTTAGTGAGTTAGTGTTGTATGTTGGACAACTTCTTTTCCTGTTGACGAAGCAAAAGTTTTAATGGAGACTTGATTTCTTTCTGAACTCGAAAGTTCTATAGAGGCTTATTTTGTTTTCTTTAAGAAGGTACCATGCTGAAATGTTTGTTGCCTTTCCACTTTTTTCGTAATTAAATGAATTTTGTCCATTGATCATACCCTGGTAACAAAATTAGCTGCAAAGTTAGTGTAACCCGAAATATATTTAAAATCATAATAATATATTTCTAGATACGCTGCTATTTTAATCCTTCTAAGATTTTCTTCTGCATTATGTATTCTCCTTTTTTTCAAAAATTATGTCACATGCTTAATTGTCTGTTTTAATCACAAAATGTCTTTTTAATAAATATACCTATAAACTTTTGATTGCTAATTTGATAGCAAAAAGTCTTTTATCATAAGTTGCATGCTTGGTTTGAATTTTATCAAACATTCCAGATGCATATGATATAATTTCTCTTTGCTTAGCAACTAATACTTCGGCTTAGAAATTTTCTGAAGCATCTATTTGTAAAGTAACTAATTCATCATCTGAAGGAAAATAAAGAATTTTTTGGTCTTTGACCGTATCCTATATTTTTATAATTTATTCTTCTTCTCGTTTTTGAAAAGAGATTGGAATTTTGTCTGTGTTCTACCTTCTTGGTTGTTCACCATTTGATCGCTTATATTTTATTTGCTTCTCAGCAAGTTGTCTTGTATGTTCTCAACTTTCGATGATAAATTGGTATAAAATTTCCTCTATAATCTAATATTCTTAAAAAACTTTAAAGATCTTTAAGAGTAAAAAAAGATTTTGGAAAATTCTTTATTTTTGTATAATTATGTTGTAACTCAATTTGTCCTTTTTTATTTTTTTCAAGAAAGTATTTTTATAAAAACTGCCTGATGAAATCGAAAGCAGTAGGTATACCACTATCCTCCATGTGGTTCCTCAATTAATGTCAGCCCAGCAGGACCATCAATCCCTAACCTGTTATAGGAATCTAAAGGGATAACCGCTCCATGCCTTAAGGGAGAGCACATCGCAACAAGTAGGACTCGAACCCACAACCTCTAGGAACTTTGTTCCATGATTGCTAAGCGACCTTACCAACTGGGTTATGCTCCGCGGACGAGGAGAAAGACTATTTTCTCTAAAATAGTTTTTTTTTAGGGCTTAGGATAAACCCATTTTTGAATAATATTTTTATTACTACTAAGAATATTGTTTGTGTTCTTTTGTTGAATTTGAAAATACTATATATCACCAATATATATAACAATAAATGGTAGATGCCCAAACTTAGAGTTCATCAATTTTTGAAAGATTTGATGTGCATTTTTTAATCCAAAAGGCATAATCAGCAATTCAAAATGCCTTTGATGACTGCTAAAAGTCGTTATAAGTTTTATTTGCCAAAAACCTGATTTAGCATTGAATTTGCTATAGAATTTTGCTTCTTATATCTGTTTAATTACATTTTCAAAAAAGGTATAAAATATCCATCAAATTTTGCATAATTGTTTAATTTTCTATAATTTATTGTTATTCTAGTGTAACAACCCGAATTTTTAACAAACAAAAATTAATTAATTGAGGAGTAGGTTGAGAAAATAAATAATAACCAAAATATATTAAGAATTAGGAAATGAGGATTACGCCATTGGGTCCGTTATGAAATTCTGGAAATGACTGGCATTGAGTTTGTTGAAATCGGACTTAAAACGAAGAAGTTATAGTTGTTTGAAGATTAAACTAAAATCATGAATTAAAAGAATTAAAAATATATATACATTGAAAATGGGACGACCCAGTCCCTATCGGGTCGACTACTGGGTCGATCTAGGACCCAAGTGGGTCGACCCATGTGTCGACCCACACAGGGGGTAGGTCGACCAAGGTCATGACCTGGCAACATTGTTTTTTAGGAACGATTTCGACCGATCGAGCTGTGTTTTAAGGTTTTACTTCCAGATCCTTCTTTTAATCTAATGGCTTAAATCTAAACCTAAAATCCAACGAATCTGAACATCCTAACTCTATTATAAATAGAATCCAAAGCCTAACCTAATCCTCACTACTCCATTTCTCTGCCTCTCCCAAATAACCCTCTTCTCAAATATAATTTTAATGGAGTATCGAGGCTGGGTTCTACACATATTTCTGGAGGATATTTATAGATAGAAAGGATCTATCAGGGCTTACTGGATTTGCTCAAATTTTAGGTGAGTACTTTCTATGATTACGAGATTTCTTCCAAGTTGAGGTTAAAATTGATACAATAGTTGTTACAGTGGTTTCAGATCTGAATCTTTCTATAATTGTACACTGATCTAGTTTATCTATGGTTTATTTATAGATCCAACTATCTCTAATTCTTTTATCTATAAATAATTCTTTTAGATCTGATTTCTGTTCATGTTCTTCCCTTTTTCCTATTTCAGTAAATCCATTATTGTAGTTTATTTAAGTTATATACACCTTTTTTCTTTATATAAAATTTTGTTGCAGTTCTGTAATTAGCCCTATTTTCATCTCATATCTACTTCTGTCTATCTGAGCCTAGGTAGTTTCCTTTTTTGAGATATACATAGCTGCTTTTATGAAATTCCCAAAATACAATTTTCATGTCAAAATACATTAATCCTTCAAAATTTCCATCTCTTAAGACTTTATACATATGGGGTTACGAATCAAAGTGGTTACACAAATTTCCATAAAATGACTTCTTCTTACACTCTTGTCTTGGAACACAATTATCCGTTTGAAATCTCAATATTTTCTCTATTCACCTATCCATTAAACATACTTTTTACTTGCCTCAGTTCTGTTGTCATATAAACGTTTGGTTGGAACTCCTAAAATCCACCTCTTTTGTCCAAATGACAAAATCCTGATAAGCATCAAATCTCAATAATATATCTTAACAAATGGTGAATTCCTATCCAATCTTAAGATACAATCTCGTGTCAAATCTTTTGGGCCTACAAAATATTCCTATCGATATTACATGAACCCTTAAACTTCCAAAAAGCCAAAAATCGTTAACTACATCCTTATTATATATTTTTTCAAGGAAATCTTTAAAAATCATCAAGCACCCAAATTCGATATATTTTCCTTGTCTTAAAGCCCCAATTCCTAGTAAGGAAACCACTAACGAACAACGTATGGTTACTGAAAATTTAGACTTCTCTCATAGTAGGTAATGGTCCCTCTCTCATAACAAACTAATGGTAGTTAATCCGAGATAACTATCCTTACAAGTTGTCTTACCAATGTCACTTTAATAGAATTTGTACCAAAGCTTTAATCCGAAAAAGGTTGTCCCATTCCATCTTAGACCAACATGTCACTAATGCAAACTTTACCAATTGTCTTGCTACACAAGTCAATAACTAAGCTTAGGTACAAGCTATCCAAAAAAGTACGACAACTATTTCAAAAAAAAAATTCCATTGGATGTTCTGCGAACACCCTTTGTTCCTATATTTCTTTTACCACTATTCAGAACTTTATCGGAAATTTCAAGCAAAGAAATCTAGCCATAGGGAAAATCAGGCTCATAAAAATATCAAAAAGACTGTCCACACGAGTTAAGAGAAATGTTCATTTCCACACAGTTCACTTTTGACTACTAATAAGCCAATGAAACTATCCGTCTTTGAAATAAAGGAGAATGTCACTTCTAATTCAAAAATGCTTACACTCATTAATCATTTTCAAAAAGTTCCCTCTTTGTCTTTTTTTGTTCCAAAATCATTTCACTACAACTGAAATCCAACTACTTCCTTAAAATACATGCGGAAAGTTCCGACATAAGTGTCACACTATACTTTTCAAAAGACAGGGTTTAGGGAGTAAAATATTCCAACCCAGCTGACCCTTGATAGGTCAACACTCGGGTTCACCTATAATACGTACCCCCATGAAAAACCACTTTCCTTCCAATATCTGGGATGGCTCATTATCGATAGCATGATTCCCTAGCTAGAAAAGATTCCAGTCATAACCATGAAACTTAATTCTCACTTACACCCGCAAAACCATGTGCTTTATCCAAAATGCTACAACTTAGCATCATCACTAAAATAGATCCAAAAATCAATCTCCCTCCTAGAGATAATCTTTCAACCGCTTACCATATACGAAATATGTAGCATAAAGAGAACTAAATCGGTACTTACTAGAGATGCACTAAGGAAAAAATAGGAATATCAACATGACTGACCATTTGGGTCATAAGAAGTCTCGAAAATTAGTCCATTGCATAACCTAGACTGACCATTTTCTTGTCTAAATAGCCCTCAATTGGCTAACTAATTAATCCTCTAAATTTTCAAAACCTTAGGATATAAGCACCTCAATCAAACTTTATAACTAGTGCAAAAATCTGGGATAACCAATTATATAGTTGATATATCTTGACCCAAAACCAACCCATACCCGAAAATGCCCCAAACATCTCCTAAATCAAGATTTCTAGTTTCAATCCTGACCCACTATAGATAATCAAGTCGATCTCCCTATGGGGTTTAGAAACTACTATTGGGCCAAAGTGCAAAACAGTCAACTGGTGCTATCATCACATGATTCACACCATAGGGATTTACTATATCTGTAAATGGCAACTTCGTTAGGTCTACAATACATATGTTCCACATGACTCAACTCATCTTAACATAGCCATGGCCCCACCAGCCACCTTAGGCAACACATCAAAGGTAAAAGGACAAAATATTCCTAAACCAAATAGGAAAACTAGAAAGAACTAAAGATATATAACATTCTTTCTTTCACCAACCCTTGCTTTTCCCATGCCTAGGTCACTTTTGATCAACACCTTTCCTCTAAATCCTTTTGCATTAATATACTTATTGTTAGATCCAAATTTGGCTCTAACACCCAAATTATGATTATAGCTAAAGATTAATATTAGGAAAGTATTAGAAAAGCAGAAAAAGACACAGGATTTATAGTGGTTCGGCGCTAACGAGCCTACGTCCACTTTATATCTGAGATTATGCTAAGAATTAGAGTACAATCGATGATTTCTCTCTCAATCTCACTTGTACAAATGTGATTCACTCATCAAATTCGAGATAATTCTGAATAGAGATAATGGAGGTATGATAATGGGGGAATCAGAGCTCTCTCTTGCCAAAAGATCCTCAAAAATGCCAAGTTCTAGGCTATTTATAGCTGATATCTATAGGCGGATCGCGGTCATACATGGCACAAATCCCGAGGATCTCGGACAGGTTCGTAGCTTGATGAAGAAATGGTCAATATGGCAGTTATGGACAGGTGTCGTGAGATCCCGTACTCTCGGATCGTGGAAGAATTGGTCATAGTCTTCGCTCTTGGGTTTCTAGAGCTCGGATCGGATCGAGCTAACAAGGGTGGATCGGGTCGCATAGGGCGTGGCGACCCGATATGGTGTCGCGATCCGGGGAAGGGTGAATGACCATGATCGAACTTCTGGGGATTGAGAAGAGTAAAGCTTCATATTTCTTGCTTGTGTGTGAACCTGGGTGGCTTGGTCAAAAAGCTAGCCAACATTTTTCCCCCTCGAAGCATGTTTTATTGAGGATGGAACATGCTTCGAATTCACATAGGCGTCTTTTCACAGAACGATGCAAATCAGTGGTCATGTCCGTCTGAGATGTCGTACCATTTCAGAAAACTTGTATCCTTCGATTAATATAAATATCCGGTTAAATCCTCCATCATTTCTTTGTTCATCGGATAGCTCTCGTCTCTGGAGTTTTTAGAGGCTTCATTGTCAGGTAAACTTTTGAATTTTTGCAAGTATTTCTGAATTTTTATTTTGAAAATTATTTGTCGGGTCGGGTCGCCAAAGAGCCCCACGGTCCGTGGGATAAGGCGCTCGCTCCGGTTCGATCTTCGCGTGGTCTTTAAGCACGATGGGCCAACCTTCATCACGAGTCGATCCAGGGATCGGTCTCCTCTTTCTCCGCTAGGCCTGGATACGCGGCCCACTAGCCCCCCATGGTTCGGATAAGACAAAAACAAGGATACCAACGGTCACGGGCTTCGTCTATATAAACTCGATCCTCCTCCTTTTCTTTCTTCTTCTTTCTTCCGCCGCCATATCTCTTCCCTGAAACCCCAACTTCGGTTCTCACAATCCGTTCGCCTCCTTGGTATTTTAAAAAGGTAATTATATGAAAAACACATTCCCGCAACTTCATTCTTGTTTCTCTTAAATTCTCACTGATTTGGAAGGATCGGCGGTGGAGTTTTGTGGTATTTGAAGGTCTTAGGCGCTCGAGGTCGCGAGTAAGGAGGAGTAGAAGAGAGGAAAGTGCCAGGTTGTTTCGCAGGTGAGGTTGGAGAGTGAAGAGGAGAGCTGAGGAAGAAAAAGGAAGGGATGACCGGGTCGGGTCGTGGAGGGGAGGTTTGACACAGGTCGCGATAATGGTGAAAGGAAAGAAAATAGTTGGAGGGCAATCTTGGAAAGCGGATCGGATCGTGGTGTCGGGAGCGGTCGGATCGTGTGGACGGACGGATGCTCAAAAAATTTGAACGTCGGATCGGATCGAGGTAATCGAGGCAGATCGCGAGGGGTTATTGCGATCCGTTCTGGTTTCCACGATCCGACGATCTTCCATGAGTTGGTGTTTCTGCTACAAGTCTGTATTTGCTTCACGATTCGAACCTCGACTCGCGATCTGATGAGACGTGCGATCCGATTTACTCGTTAAATAAACAATGCTACTTGACCTTGATACACCAATGGATAGTTAGGTTAGAGCCTACAAAATGAACTTCTTGGACTGAACAACATATTTTATTTGCTTTGTGACTTTACTTTTCAGCATTTCACACACTTGCACACACAAACACTTGCACAGGCACGGGTCTGATGGGTTATTATCTTCTAATCTTTAATTTTTTGCACGCCGAAACAGCAATGTCAAACAAGAACTCTCCCAAAAAAATCTGATATAGAGATAAATCCGGAGTTACCGGAGCATCCTAACCCCGACGTTCTTCCAGTTAATCCAGAGGGTGAGGACTCTGAGTCAGAATACGAAGCGGAAACAGAATCAGATTCGTCAGATAGTACTTCGCTTGAGGATGAATCCGAAGAAGAGGATGAGAGGGCTCCTGACGAGACATCCGACGCTGAAGAAATCGATAAATTTACAGATTGCCTGGCTTCCAAGTTGGACAATGCGAGGCTTCTAAGGTTATGCCTGAGACACGGGATGTCCTGGGATGATGTTAAAACCCCAGATAAGGATGACAGACCTCACTTAGCCCCACATGGATATATGACTATCAGTAGATTAATGTGTTGGGTAGGCGCTATTCCTCCATTCCCACTGATTGTCGTTGAAACCCTAAGACGGTTGCACATCACCCCAATGCAGCTCCACCCCAATGCCTATGCAGCTTTGTATACTCTATACTTCGCATATGCGGAAGTCTTGCAGACTGAGCTCACCTTCAAGGACTTGAAATTCTACTATATTTTCAAGCATCGCTCCACGGCGACTCCGAACTTTTCTTTCTTCGAATCGATAGCCAGTAGGAAGTTTTAACAGACAACTATAGCAACATAGGTGATCCCAAAGCGGAGTGGTTTTACATAAAACGCCAGGCTGGGTGTACGAGGAGGTGGCTTAAGTCAAGTAAGTTTCGAGCCTCCAAATATATGATTCAATTGCATGACCAGAACACTAATATGCTTCTTTTTTGCTACGTAGGACATACTTTCCCAAAAACTGAAGGCTCGGTGTATCAAGATCGACTGTTCCGCCTTCTCAAAAGCAATTCTGACTTCTTGAGGATTAAGAAATGTATTACTGATGAGAACCTTCATAGGCACCATCTGTTGGATATTAGGTTTGGACTCGGCACAGGCAGTAAGCCTTATAAGTACGAGCCCCCGGCCGGAGTGGAAGGGACTTAAGGGGCCACTAAAGTGGTTGAACTTCCCAAGAGTCCTTCACCGCACATTGATCAAGATGATGAGGACTTAAATGCTCCTAAGGGTGATGAGGTCCGTGGAAATGACCCTAAGGAGATCCCGGCCCCTGAGGGGCAGCCTTCCCCGAAAGCTTTACCACCGATTGATCCTACTTCTCACGATGAAATAACAGAGGAGTAGTGTAACACCCTGTATTTTCTGAGAATATAAAAAAAATGGTTAATTATGAAGAAGTTATTAAGCCTTGAAGTTTGTATGCATATGAGAGAAATATATATAGATATATATAAAAATTAAATAAATAAACATGCAAAAAGGTTCAAAACAGCGAATTGGGAGGGGGAATAACCGAACCGGACCATTTTTGAGGTCGACCCGAGCTCCGCTGGGTCGACTAGGGGTTAATCCAGGGTGTTTGGCTGTCATCCCGTGGGCCGATTCGCTCAAATGCAGATTTTGCACTTGAATGGTTCTCATGATTTAGGGTTAATCTAATGGTCCTAAATAACTTCCAACACCTATATATACATCCCTAACCTAAACCTAAATCTCATATACAATTCTCTAGCCTCCATTGCTCTCTTCCTCTCTAAAAATAAATAAATCAATGGCGTCTCTACTCTGCTGAAACCTAAGCCAGGACTTGTGCTTCTTCTTCCTCCAATTCTGATTAGGATTAAAAGAGAACAGCTACAACACCTTTTTCTTTTAGAATCCAACCAAGGCAAGTGCAGTTATTTTCCGATATAAACTTTAATTATAATTGTGACATGATTGTAAATCTGAATTTGAGATTGTGTATGTTCTGTTCTGATCTATTTTATTCTATATCTCTTTCTTCTTTCTGTTCTATAGCCAGGCTACCCCGAGCCTGCGCCAAATCTCATAAGAGATTAACGCACGAACGTTAAACTTTGGGATAAATAATGAATGATGGCATAATTGGACATGGCTAATCTGTGACTAAAAGGACATAGGTTGTAAACTAGATTTAGATCTGTGCATATTCTGTGAATTGGAAGAAGAGGAACCATTGTATATTAACATGTGATTTGAGACATTGGACATAACACATATTTTTGAATTAAAGATCTGTTATAATTTAAAGTTCTAGATTGTTGGGCATATTGTTTATATAGAAATTCATGATTTGGGATAAAAAGGGAATATGACTTAGGTGTGAAGATTTATGTTAAGATTTGATAACTATTAAATGTGAATAACACCTAAGTGGGGGATTTTTGAATATATGACATGCATTGAAATCGATGGCTATATTTGGTATAATTTATATGTGAATCTTTTGTACTAGGCAAGTTTAACTAAATTTGAGACGTGTGTTATATGGTAAATTATGACCATAATATGTGCCATGTAAATTCAATGCAAACGTGGGGTATATGATCATAATGTGAATCATGACAACTGTTTAGGCAAGCAAACTTAGGCCAAATTTATAATTAGGCAAGATATGCTTATGAAACTTTAAGAAATGATTAAATCTGCTATATGGCCTAATCTGCTAGTTCTGTTATATTGCCTAATTTGCTAGTTCTGTTATATTGCCTAATCTGCTAGTTCTGCTATATCTGTTCATATACCAAATCTGTCATCTGCTAAGTCTGCTGAAGATGCCTAAACTGTTATATGCTAAATCTGCTAAATCTGCTGAATCTGTTAAGTCGCCTAATCTGCTAAATCTGTTATCTGCCATATCTGTTGAGTTGATATATTTAGTCTGTTATTGACATAATCTGAATTGGCTATAATTATGAAAATTGACATGTATATTAGGCGTGGGCATAAATGGTAAATTAATAATTAATTGGCCGCAAAGATAAACATGGCTGACTCGAGGTTAGAATGAGTTTGTGGCGTAATCCTACCCGGAACCGCCCGGCACATCCAGTGGCCGCAAACAATAGGTTCTAATGTGAGAAGTTAGTCATAACGTGCTTGAAACCCGAGGTTAGACTCAGTTTGCGGCAGAAATCTGCTCGGAACCAACCGGCCTAACTAGTAGCCGCAAACTGTCAGTCTAATGTGAGAGGTCTGGGCATTAATATTTAATTAATGAAAATCTGAGATAAATATAATGTCTAAAACGTGTTGGGCGGATAGGGTTAAACCCACTAGACTTATGAGTTTAATAAATCTGTTCCGTGAATCGGTAGGCCCAATTACAAAGTTAGACAAATCTGTAAATCTGTTAAATCCGTATATCTGATCCGTTAGTCTAAAACTTGTCTGACCTGTGAACTAGTTGATTTGAATTCTGTATGTCTGAACTTGTTAATCTGAAATATGTTAGTCTGGGGACACAAGGATAGGAGGGGAATTACTTGTGTCATCTGTTGTTTGGAACCCATATTAGTCAGTAAACCTTTCTGGTATCAAAACTTTGACCCAACAGTAGGTAGGGTCTGGGCACGCTTACTGAACTAATTTTAAGCGGTTCATTCTGATAATGGCGAGGGGTGTTGATGGTGCGTTCCAACCGGGTCATGTGCATGCATGGATCCCGGTCTGCCTCTGAGGATGTAAGACACCGTGACATCTGTAAATAGGTTTGTGTCATTCAAAGGTTGCCACTTTAGGGAATGATACACCCTTCGGTCGGGCTGGCACAGGGTATTTATGTATTAGGCAGCCGATCGCTTGGGGTAGGGTTTTAGGGTACACTTAGTTCTGTCTATTTCTGTTGGTACCGTCTGTTTCTGTTGGGTGGAAACACCTGTCTGTTTCTGCGTGGTACTGTCTGTTCGGGTGGTAAAGGCCCAATTACTAGTGTACACCTTATGCTACATTATGCTTCTGTTTGTTACTAATCGGGTGGTAAAGGCCCATTACTAGCGTGGAAATTATTCTGTACCTGTTTCTGTTTCAGTTTAGACATTAGGGTGACACCTAATTCTGTTATACTAGTATTAGTGCAGAGAAGTGTAAAGCAATAGCTTATATCATTCTGTTCTTCTGTCATATCTGCTACATCTGTTATAGTTATCTCTCATCCAGTTTTATTTTCATGTCATGTTATTATTATCTGTTCATAACTGAAAATCACTGGACTTGCCAGACTTTTGTCTGACCCTTGTTGTTTCGCCTCCTTTCTTCCGTTTCTCCCCCTAGGTTTTGTAGAAGGGAATACTCTAGCTTGATCCAGATTTCTTCCGCTTGCATTGCTTAAAGTATGGCTTGTCTTCTTCTGTGGGGATTATGAATTTAAACTATGCATTCTGAAGGCTTTTGTACAAGACTGATATTTTGTACTTGAATTCTGATATTATGATTTGAAAGGATGTAACCAAGCTTCTATTGAAATAAAGTTATAAATTTTTTTCAAGTACTGTTTTATCTGTCTTGTAAGTTTCTGTTCTGTTTACTAAAATGCTCCACCAAAGTTAAGGCATTCTCTTGTGAGTGACCTTAACGGAGGTGGGGTGTTACACTTGGTTTCAGAGCTGAAAGTTACCAGATTGGGTAAAGTTTTTGAAAACTATTTTCAAAAAGGTTTTGAAAGGAAGTATTTTTAAAAATAAAGCTTATTTTGAAAAACATGATCCCTAAGAGCCATATATCTTTCCTTTAGTCCTTTTTTTGTATTGAATCTTTCCTTTTTATTTCGTTTCAGCATGTCTGAAGCATCTGAGATACCAGAGGGTGTTCACGTATCCGGTTGGTTTCATCAATATCTTGAGGCTAGGACCGCCGCCGTAGGTCTAGCAAATGATCCTCCTCCTCCACCCCCTCCTCGTGCAATTACTTTTTCAAAGATCTGTAGAGATTTTAGGGCCATGGGTGGGAAGGATTTCAAAGGAACTGAATCATTCGTAGAAGCGAGGATCTGGCTCAAAGAAACTGAGGATCTATTCGTTATCTTCGAGGTGGACGATAGGCAGAAGGTACAGTTGGCGGTATGGCTGCTCAAAGACGAAGCTTCCTACTGGTGGGAAGTCACTAACGCTGAGAGGCCGGTTGAGACATGGTTGGATTTCAAAACAAGGTTTGAGACAAAATTCCTCTCGCAAGCTGAACGAAGTTTACAACTGGAAAAGTTCTTATCTCTTAAGCAAGGAAGTATGACGGTCAAGGAATACGTCAACCAGTTCAACCAACTAGCTAGGGTCGGATTGGATTTAGTCAACACCCAGCATAAAAAGGCTCTCCGCTTTGTTAAACGATTGAACGAGCCACTGCACAGCCTAGCCATGACTCATGCACCCATGGGAGCGACTTACGAGAGATTGGTGGACATGGCACTACTGCACGAGGAAGACAAAGGCCCGAAAGAGACAAAGAAGGAAGAATCACAGAATAAGAAAGCAGGGCCCAAAAAGGAAACGCAAAGGAAGGATGAGAAGTCTGAAGATAAGAAGGGGAAAAAGTGCTTTACTTGTGGAAGCTCGACTCATCTGAACAAGAATTGCAGAAAAAGGAAGGGCGCTTGCTTCAACTGTGGGGAGATGGGACACTTCATTAGGGACTGCCCGAAGAGACGAGGACAAGGAGGGCAGGCGAACACTCTTGAGGCTAGTGGCTAGGATAGAAGTAGGAAAATTCCTATAGTAGGTTTAATTTCTTTATCTGATTATGGAGTTAAGACTCTTTCTGATTTTGGTATTTTGATTTTGTAATTGATACTCTGCACTTTAATACTAGTATTGTTTCTGATTCTGTTGTAGACTCATACTTATAAGGGTTATGACTCATCTGTTTATGATAGATTGGGGTTTGAGGGATATCTGTGTTAGACGTCAAGTATGACGCATACGTTCTGAGTTTTTGTGGGATATGATTTTATCATGCTTAGCTTCCTAAGAATCATTAGGGAACCTGATCTGTACCAGTAGTCTATAAATATTTGGATAATTCTGCTTTCCAGTTTTGACATTGTCTAAAGGAGGTAATCCTCTGGGTGTCAATCTGATGTTGATTTCGGTCTTCGGGGTTGATACTTAGGGGAATTATTTTCTCAACCAATGTCTAGTGGGAACCAAGTCTTTGTCTTATTTGTACCCGCTTCCATCATTCGACTGTATCCTATCGATCGAATCTTCGAACTTTAGGTAGAAACTAATGGGTGTAAACATGTGTTTGAGACATGTTATGTTTGATGGTTGCAAGTGGATGCAAGTGGTTGCTAGTGGTTGCTCGTGGATGCATATATACACACTAGGCACTAGATCGGCTCAAAAACACTCTCATACTGCATATGGATGTGTGTGCATTTTTCAATTTTTGAGGATGCAGAATGATTGACTCCTCACATGGATGTTGCATTTGGATGAATGGTTATGCACTCATATAGAATGATGTGTATCAAATAGGATTTCTTGCATACATATTTGGACTCATGACACTAACATGATTCGCATTAAGGAGGTCAACTGGATCAGTAGACCGCCTGATTTTGCATTAGATAAGAAACATATACACACACTTTGCATATGTTCATACGGCATTAGAAACCTTTTAAGGACAATGGATGCCTGTGATTGAATGGTTGAGTAGATGGATGTTGGATGTTAGGATACATTCTTCTTAACTTGAAGATTTCGGGGACGAAATCCTTTAAGGAGGGGAGAATGTAACACCCTGTATTTTCTGAGAATATAAAAAAAATGGTTAATTATGAAGAAGTTATTAAGCCTTGAAGTTTGTATGCATATGAGAGAAATATATACAGATATATATAAAAATTAAATAAATAAACATGCAAAAAAGGTTCAAAACAGCGAATTGGGAGGGGGAATAACCGAACCAGACCATTTTTGAGGTCGACCAAAGCTCTGCTGGGTCGACTAGGGGTTAATCCAGGGTGTTTGGCTGTCATCCCGTGGGCCGATTCGCTCAAATGCAGATTTTGCACTTGAATGGTTCTCATGATTTAGGGTTAATCTAATGGTCCTAAATAACTTCCAACACCTATATATACATCCCTAACCTAAACCTAAATCACATATACAATTCTCTGGCCTCCATTGCTCTCTTCCTCTCTAAAAATAAATAAAACAATGACGTCTCTACTCTGCTGAAACCTAAGCCAGGACTTGTGCTTCTTCTTCCTCCAATTCTGATTAGGATTAAAAGAGAACAGCTACAACACCTTTTTCTTTTAGAATCCAACCAAGGCAAGTGCAGTTATTTTCCGATATAAACTTTAATTATAATTGTGACATGATTGTAAATCTGAATTTGAGATTATGTATGTTATGTTCTGATCTATTTTATTCTATATCTCTTTCTTCTTTCTGTTCTATAGCCAGGCTACCCCGAGCCTGCGCCAAATCTCATAAGAGATTAACGCACGAACGTTAAACTTTGGGATAAATAATGAATGATGGCATAACTGGACATGGCTAATCTGTGAATAAAAGGACATAGGTTGTAAACTAGATTTAGATCTGTGCATATTCTGTGAATTGGAAGAAGAGGAACCATTGTATATTAACATGTGACTTGAGACATTGGACATAACGCATATTTTTGAATTAATGATCTGTTATAATTTAAAGTTCTAGATTGTTGGGCATATTGTTTATATAGAAATTCATGATTTGGGATAAAAAGGGAATATGACTTAGGTGTGAAGATTTATGTTAAGATTTGATAACTATTAAATGTGAATAACACCTAAGTGGGAGATTTTTGAATATATGACATGCATTGAAATCGATGGCTATATTTGGTATAATTTATATGTGAATCTTTTGTACTAGGAAAGTTTAACTAAATTTGAGACGTGTGTTATATGTTAAATTATGACCATAATATGTGCCATGTAAATTCAATGCAAACGTGGGGTATATGATCATAATGTGAATCATGACAACTGTTTAGGCAAGCAAACTTAGGCCAAATTTATAATTAGGCAAGATATGTTTATGAAACTTTAAGAAATGATTAAATCTGCTATATGGCCTAATCTGCTAGTTCTATTATATTGCCTAATTTGCTAATTCTGTTATATTGCCTAATCTGCTAGTTCTGCTATAATCTGCTATATCTGTTCATATACCAAATCTGTCATCTGCTAAGTCTGCTGAAGATGCCTAAACTGTTATATGCTAAATCTGCTAAATCTGCTGAATCTGTTAAGTCGCCTAATCTGCTAAATCTGTTATCTGCCATATCTGTTGAGTTGATATATTTAGTCTGTTATTGACATAATCTGAATTGGCTATAATTATGAAAATTGACATGTATATTAGGCGTGGGCATAAATGGTAAATTAATAATTAATTGGCCGCAAAGATAAACATGGCTGACTCGAGGTTAGAATGAGTTTGTGGCGTAATCCTACCCGGAACCGCCCGGCACATCCAGTGGCCGCAAACAATAGGTTCTAATGTGAGAAGTTAGTCATAACGTGCTTGAAACCCGAGGTTAGACTCAGTTTGCGGCAGAAATCTGCCCGGAACCAACCGGCCTAACCAGTAGCCGCAAACTGTCCGTCTAATGTGAGAGGTCTGGGCATTAATATTTAATTAATGAAAATCTGAGATAAATATAATGTCTAAAACGTGTTGGGCGGATAGGGTTAAACCCACTAGACTTATGAGTTTAATAAATCTGTTCCGTGAATCGGTAGGCCCAATTACAAAGTTAGACAAATCTGTAAATCTGTTAAATCCGTATATCTGATCCGTTAGTCCAAAACTTGTCTGACCTGTGAACTAGTTGATTTGAATTCTGTATGTCTGAACTTGTTAATCTGAAATATGTTAGTCTGGGGACACAAGGATAGGAGGGGAATTACTTGTGTCATCTGTTGTTTGGGACCCATATTAGTCAGTAAACCTTTCTGGTATTAAAACTTTGACCCAACAGTAGGTAGGGTCTGGGCACGCTTACTGAACTAATTATAAGCGGTTCATTCTGATAATGGCGAGGGGTGTTGATGGTGCGTTCCAACCGGGTCATGTGCGTGCATGGATCCCGGTCTGCCTCTGAGGATGTAAGACACCGTGACATCTGTAAATAGGTTTGTGTCATTCAAAGGTTGCCACTTTAGGGAATGATACACCCTTCGGTCGGGCTGGCACAGGGTATTTATGTATTAGGGAGCCGATCACTTGGGGTAGGGTTTTAGGGTACACTTAGTTCTGTCTGTTTCTGTTGGTACCGTCTGTTTCTGTTGGGTGGAAACACCTGTCTGTTTCTGCGTGGTACCGTCTGTTCGGGTGGTAAAGGCCCAATTACTAGTGTACACCTTATGCTACATTCTGCTTCTGTTTGTTTCTAATCGGGTGGTAAAGGCCCATTACTAGCGTGGAAATTATTCTGTACCTGTTTCTGTTTCAGTTTAGACATTAGGGTGACACCTAATTCTGTTATACTAGTATTAGTGTAGAGAAGTGTAAAGCAATAGCTTATATCATTCTGTTCTTCTGTCATATCTGCTACATCTGTTATAGTTATCTCTCATCCAGTTTTATTTTCATGTCATGTTATTATTATCTGTTCATAACTGAAAATCACTGGACTTGCCAGACTTTTGTCTGACCCTTGTTGTTTCGCCTCCTTTCTTCCGTTTCTCCCCCCAGGTTTTGTAGAAGGGGATACTCTAGCTTAGTCCAGATTTCTTCCGCTTGCATTGCTTAAAGTATGGCTTGTCTTCTTCTGTGGGGATTATGAATTTAAACTATGCATTCTGAAGGCTTTTGTACAAGACTGATATTTTGTTCTTGAATTCTGATATTGTGATTTGAAAGGATGTAACCAAGCTTCTATTGAAATAAAGTTATAAATTTTTCTCAAGTACTGTTTTATCTGTCTTGTAAGTTTCTGTTCTGTTTACTAAAATGCTCCACCAAAGTTAAGGCATTCCCTTGTGAGTGACCTTAACGGAGGTGGGGTGTTACAAGCAGATATTCACGGAACTAGACAAGATTCCTCTACAAGACGATTTCTATACCCAGGAAGACTTAGGAAGGGTACTGCTATTTCCTGATCCCGAGGATACTAATGTCCCGTTTGGAGAAAAAGAAAGCACGTAGACGAGCTCAGCTCTGGGCACTGGTCTGTTAAGGGGGATTGCACGGGATGCACGCACCACACACACGCTGTTTGTCACTACGTTCTTATGTCGTCGATATTCATGGTTTTAATGCGTATATGTTTCTTTTGCAGGGGGAATGACTCGTAAGCTGTCTTATTCTCATCGCTCCCTTCGTGCGGCTCCACCGAGTCTTCGGTCAAACCATGATCATGGTCGCAGCAGCAACCGGGGTAGAGACACTCACTGGTCTCACGATTCTCATAAATCTTATTCCACATGATCTCGATCTCCAACGAAGCAGGATCCTGGAAAATCTCACGGTCGTCTGCCGCCACCAAGCGGGGGTAAGCAGCTTCCTAAGGATCCGACGCCCCCGAAAAGCGCGCCTTCTCACGTTACACCTTCTAAAAAGCACCCTGTGCCAGAGGACAAAAACAAAGGTGAAGGTAGGATTATGGAGAAAGAAAAGACAACCCTCGCTTCCTCTGGTCAACGTAGCCTAGATGCCCCAGAAACTCAGGAAATCACCCACACTTCCAAGAATCAGGCTAACTTGGAACAACTACGAAGGCAGTTCCCTGATATCAACTTTTAGAGAATGGCGTTCATTCCAAAACATGAGCCAGTTCCTAATGACTGGGATGAGGAAGTCAAGGGAAGGGTAGCCCATGTGGCCAAGAAATACAAGATCCTGAAAAAACACGATGTCATGCTTTCTACTACCATTCGTAACCTCGAGACAGATGCGACCAGGGCCAGAGTGAAAATTGAGAATGATGCTAGGGCTAGGATTAAAATGGAAAACGAACTGGAGGATACACAAGCTCAACTAGCCCTGGCCCAGCGGAATGCGGGGAATTATAAATTAGAACTTGAGAGTGCTAGGCAGCATCTCCATACTGAGCTCGACTCAAATAGCCAAGAGAAAATGGCTTTGAAAAAAGAAGTGGAGGACCTCAGGGCTGCCAATATCGAATTGAAGACAACGCAAGATCATTTTGCATCTGAGAAGGCTGCCTGGGAAAAGGAGAAAGCGAGCTTGCAAGAAAGCCTTGCTCTTGCCAAAAAGGAGAAGGAAGACTTGTCCAACCAACTCGTTCAGGCTGAAGGGCGTGCGGTTCTTGCCGAGAGTAATGCTAACAATGTTCTTGAATCGGCCTCCGCGACCGCTGATAGGCTCACCGCAGCTGAAAAAGGTATAGAAAGTTTTGACGAGCTGTTATTTGGCTTCTTGGGTCAGGTCATCAAGACTCGAGACATCTCTTGGATCCCAAATTATCATTTCACTCTGGCCAACATATGGGAAGCCATCGTCGAAGGTGAGAGGCAGCGGTTGGGGGTTGATGAGATTGACGAAGGCCAGCTGATGCAAACCTTTCTTAGAGGCGAAGAGCCTGAGGCTTTGGAGAAGGGCTGACGCTTAGTCCAAGAAGATATCGAGAAGGAGAAAACTAAGCTTAAAGGCAAAGGTAAGATTAATGAAAGTTCGGGCTCGGGGGCGGAGCCCAAAGCCTTTGCCGATGAGGAATATAATCATGATGATCCACTGATACCCCTAGCTCCAACCCCTCCAGTTGTCAGAGCAACAACTACAAATCTAGGCGAGGAATCGGCTGAAGGTATCTCTATATTCTCCGCACAGTTTGCTAAGGCGATTATAACTTGTCATAGTTCTGTGAGACAGTCAAATGCAGATGCACTAATATTTACTTCTCTTACGATAAGTGGCAAACCAGCCGAGAAGGACGCAGAAGAGAAGGCAGCGGTAGAGAAAGCTGATGTCCCCTCGGGCACTGAGGCTGAAAGCACCGGGACTGCAAAGCAAACCGAGGATGTGACAAGTGAAGCGGTCATTAGAGCACCCACGACATCCATCACTGATGCTCCTGCAGATGCTGAGGTCATTGCGGCTTTACAGGACACGGATGGCGGTCATGGAGAGGAGGAAGATGATGTTGTTATCATAGATGAGGCCAAAGGCGATGATAATGAAACCTTGGCTGACAGACAGGCAAGGCAGGAGAAGCAGTTGGCTCTTAAAAAGGAAGAACTAGAGCCTGTGTATGCATCTCCTATCTCGGAGGTCGACCCCAAGACTGGGCTGATTATAAGACTCTCTTCCAAATCAATTACTTTACAACTAGCCTCTCAACCTCCTCACCTTCCAGTCGATCTTCCTTCTGGCAGAAAAAAGAGGAAGAAGGACGACGAGGGCGATGATGATAAAGAGGAGAAAACGGGGAAGAAGAAGAAGGAAAAGAAAGTGAGGCCTTCCCCCAAGAAATCAAAATCTTCCCCCAACATAAGTAGGACGCAGTTAGTTCTATATTTTCTGCTTTTTAGGCTTTCCACTGGCCATTTGATGTAGTTGCGGGTGTGGTCCTCGCCTTTTGGTTAACTTCATTTTGTACTTCCGGGAGTTTAGTGATACGAAAATATGTTTATTTTGCATCTCCGAGTACCTGTGAATTTATCACATATGCGAAATTCGTTATTTTGAATCACACAACTTAGGAATAATCACGACTAGCATAAACAATCATGACTAAATATAAAAGTTACGAATGATAAACTTTGAGAAAGTTCGTGTGCGACTAGTAAAAAGCATTTGCTAGTGTCGAAGTGTAATGTCGTATGTGTATGCCCCCAATTAATGGTCATTATGATGCCTGGCCAGGGCTTATTGAGGATTGATTAGAGTCAGAGTTATATTGCCCCTCATTCCCGGAAATGAGGGGGTCGGACTCAGCTTTCATTCTCATTCCCGATTCTGCAGCGGGATAGGAGCCCTTATGCGGCACTTAATTCGAATGCCATTATACTCTCTTGTCGTATGCCCAGGATAGAGTTCGAACTCAGCTTTCAATCTGCTCCCCGATCCTTCAGCAGGGTAGGAGTTCTTTACCGGCGTTGAGTCTCCAACGCCTTTATACACTCCCGTCGAATTCCAAGGGTAGAGTGTTGGTTGAGACGGTCTTTAAAATCATGGTGCACCTTCACGTCTTGTGGACAATTAAATTCCCTGTCCTTTGCACTTCTCGAATCTTGAGAAGTAGAGTTTTAATTGATGTGTCATTCATTTGGTCACCTTATCGGTGATCTACTCATCATTAAAAGATGATGAGCAAGCCCGTGAACTCTTGGAAGGGTGATCCGCGGAAACGAGTCTCGTTTCAAAAGCCAGGAGTCAGGAAATCATAAGTCTTCATCGAGCAGTCGAATGTTGCTTAGATGGAATTCCCAAGGGTGTTACACTCCCTCTGGAACCCGTGAAAACATCATCAATGCCAGCAAACTGTAGCTACCTGTACATATAAATGATAAGATAATAAATAAGAGCGCAATAGAAGTAAATGACACATGATGTTTTTATAGTGGTTCGGTCGAATCATGACCTACGTCCACTTTATAATCTTTTGTTTATATATTGGACTACTTTAGGCTAGTCGAGCCTTATTACTTAATCCTACAAACAAAAGAATAGAAATGACGGTCTTCACGTCAGACAGTGCCGCAAATGTTGGGCATTCCACACTCTGGGGATTTCAATTCCGTCAACGGTCGTTAGCTTGAAAGCTCCGTTATCAAGCCTCCGTTGGATGGCATATGGTCCTTCCCACTTCGGCCCCAAGTGAGTTGGGGGAGGAAAGACTCGCTTCAAAATCAAGTCTCCGGGTTCAAAAGTACGGACTCGGACTCTTTTGTTATAGTACTGAGTGACTTGTTGCTTGTGCCTCAAGGCACATAGATCTGCTTCATCTCTCTTTTCTTCTACCATATCGAGGGATTCGAGGAGCAACTCATTATTAGTCAGTGGGTCGTAATAAGTGACTCGATGGGATGGTACCTTTAGTTCTACCGGATTGACAGCCTCCGATCCAAAAGCGAGGGAAAAAGGAGTATGTCCGGTAGCAGATTTGTAAGTTGTCCTATAGGCCCACAATGCCAGGGATAGTTCATCGACCCACATGGCTTTGGCCTGCTTTAAACGCTTCTTTAAGATGGACTTGATTACTTTATTTGCTGCTTCTACCTGTCCGTTTGACTGTGGATGTGCCACAGACGTATATCTCTTCTCGATATGGTATTTCCGGCAGAACTCTCGAAATTCAATACTATCAAATTGGGTCCCATTATCAGTTATGACAACTTTCGGGATCCAAATCGATAGATGATGTTTCTTACAACGAAGTTGATCACTTTCTTGGTGGAAATCGTCGTTAAGGCTTCCGCTTCGACCCACTTTGTGAAGTAATCAATAGCGACTATGGCGAACTTCGCACCGCCCTTTGCCAATGGGAGGCTTCCAATTATGTCAATTCCCCATACGGCGAAAGGCCATGGACTCGTCATTGTCTTTAGCTGGCTAGAGGGTGCCCTGGGAATTCTAGAAAATTTTTGGAATGCGTCGCAGCCTCGTGCATACTTGCCTGCATCCTTATTTATAGTGGGCCAGAATTAGCCGTAGCGCATTATTTTCTTTGCCAGTGTTTGTCCCCCGTTGTGGTCGCCACATTCGCCTTCGTGGACTTCTTCCAGTACACGCTTGATGTCGTCATGGGCAATACACCGGAGGAGGGGCATCGAGAACCCCTGTCTGTAGAGGACTTCGCCTTGCAAAACATACCGGGAAGCCTTCCAGATAACTGTGTGCCTCTCACTCTTCTTTGTCGGAAGCGTCTCGTACATCAAAAAATTCTTTGAAGGGGTCATCCATGACTCCCTTTTGGGTTCGACCTCCAGCATTGGATCTACTTCCATCCGATCTACACTGGGGAACCGTAACACTTCAACCGGGACCAGCTCCGTATCTTGGGGATTATCAGAACTAGCCATCTTTGCCAACTTGTCTGCCTATTGATACTCCGCTCTAGGAATGTGGGATATGCTATAGTGATCGAAATCATTCAATAACTCCTTTACTCTCTTCAGAAACGATATTAGTCTTGAACTTTTGGCTTGGAATTCCAGTGACCTGGTTCACGACTATTTTCGAATCTCAGAAGATATCCAGCTTCGTGATTTCCAACTCCTTGACGAATTTCAGTCCAGCGATCAAAGCTTCATATTCGGAATCGTTGTTAGTGGCGAGAAACTCTAGTCTAAGGGCATAATAAATCCGTCGTTTTTCCGGAGTTTCAAGTACTACTCCGGCTCCAGACCGTCGGTCGTTCTTAGCTCCATCAGTGTATATTTTCCAGGCATTGGGATCAAGGAGTAACTTAGGCGGAACGACTTCTTCACTCACAACATCATCTTCTGGGGGTAGTGAACTCTGATATAAAATCTGCTAGCGCTTGCCCCCTTATCGATCTTCGGGGCTGAAAATTCAAGTCGAATTGGCTCAACTTGATATTCCACTTAAGCAATCTTCTTGATGCTTCGGGCCTTTGTAGAACTTGTTTAAGTGGATGATCAGTGTACACGGTGATAGGATGAGCCTGGAAATAATGCTGGAGCTTTCGAGAGGCAATCAACAGACTATATGCAAGTTTCTCTATTTTTGGATAATTTTGTTCTGATGTCGCCAATTTTTTGCTCACGTAGTATACTGGTCTCTGCACCTTATCTTCCTCTCTTACTAGAGCTGAACTGATCGCATGGGATGACACTGCCAAGTACACATACAAATCCTCATGGTCCACAGGTTTAGATAGTATAGGGGGACTTTCCAAATGACTCAGCAGATTTTGGAATGCTTCTATACAGTCAGGGGTCCACTCAAAATGACGTTTTCCTCGCTTGATCAACTCAAAGAATGGGATACTTTTGTCTGTAGCCTTAGAAATGAATCTACTTAATGCTGCTACTTTTCCAGCAAGGCTTTGCACATCCTTAATCTGCCTTGGCTCCTGAATACCCCGGATCGTTGCAATTTGGTCTGGATTTATCTCGATTCCACGTGAACTGACTATGAATCCCAGGAATTTTCCCGAGGTAACCCTGAATGAGCATTTCAAGGGGTTGAGCTTCATTCCATATCTTCGGAGAATCCCAAACATTTCTGCCAAATCGGCAGTGTGGTTAGATGATCGTCTGGACTTTACCAACATGTTATCGACATATACCTCCATTGTCTTTCCAATTTGATTATAGAACATCCTGTTGACCAATCGCTGATATGTAGCGCCAGCATTCTTTAACCCGAAAGGCATTACTACGTAGCAGTATAATCCCAGGTCCGTGATGAAGCTAGTGTGCTCTTGGTCCGGGATGTGCATTGGAATTTGATTATACCCTGAGTAGGCATCCATGAAAGAAAGAAGTTCGTGGCCCGCCGTTGAGTCCACTAGCTGATCGATTCTAGGAAACAGGAAACTATCTTTCAGGCAAGCTTTATTCAAATCCGAGAAGTCAATGCACGTGCGCCACTTTCCATTGGACTTTTTTTACCAAAACCGGGTTTGAAATCCAGTCAGGGTAGGTGGAGTCTTTAATGAACCCATTATTCCTTAGCTTTTCAACTTCTTCCTTCAAGGCGGCGGACCTCTCCAGGCCTAGCATTCGCCTTTTCTGTTTGACGGGAGGATGCTTCGGGTTGATGCTTAACGAATGACTCATTATTGAGGGGGATATTCCACACATATCTGCATGAGCCCAGGCAAATACATCTTAGTTAGCTTTTAAGAAATCTATTAATTCTCAAGCCCGAACAGGGTCTAACTATGACCCAATCTTTGGGACCTTCTACGGGTCACTTTCATCGATTGGTACGTCCATAGTTGTTTCATTGGGAGTCGCCACTCTGCACTCAGGCTCTTCGTCCTCTTTGGGATCTATGTCCTCGGGTAGTTCTCTAGGCAAATCTCTTGGAGTTATTTTCTTTAATTGCTACGACGTTCCCTCCCCCGGAGGGGAAGAAGCGTCCTTGGTATCTATATTTCCTCCTTTGAGGAGCAACTTCAATTCTGCTACATAGCATGCTCGCGCAGCGACTTGATCCCTTCTGATTATACCGATGTCGGCCTCGGTTGGGAACTTCAGCAACATGCACCATGGCGCAAGGTAAGCCCTAAACTTAGCTAGGGCTGGTCGACCCAGAAAGGCGTTGTACGATGTCAGGACGTCTAGAACCACAAAGGATAGGATTCTCACTCTCTGGCGTTCTCCTTCCCCGAGGGTTACAAATAGATCCACATATCCCATTGGAGCGGTTGTGGATCCATTGAACCCGCGTACCCAACATTCACAAGGCTTTAAATCTTTTGGCTCGAGCTTCATTTGGTCAAATGCTTTTTTGAACAGGATGTTTACTGAGCTCCCATTGTCTACCAAAATTTTATGAACTATAGCTGGACCAATAGTGGCGGTAATCACAAATGGATCCTCGGTTGGGGCATGGACTCCAATACTTTCTCGATCGCGAAATATGACGTCATCAGCCACCATCTTTTGTTGCTTAATAGGGGAACTGTCCCCGGGGCTGCTACACTCTCCTACTTCGAGATGCTGTTTGGCTGCATTCACATACTGGTCCATTGCCTTGAAACTATGTCCAGCTAGATGAAGCCTGTTAGATCCAAAATTGGCTCCAACACCCAAGTTGTTATAATAATAAGCGAATAGTACCAGAAAAATGTAAAAGCAATGAGAAAAGACACAAGATTTATAGTGGTTCAGCGTTAACGAGCCTACGTCCACTTTATGTCAATGATTATACTTGGAATCAGAGTACAATCGATGATTTATCTCTCAATTTCACTCATACAAATGTGATTCTCTCAGTAATTTCGAGATGAAAACAATGGAGCTATGATAATGGTGAGGTCAGAGCTCTGAATTGCCAAAAGATCCTGAAAAATGCCAAGCTCTGGGCTATTTATAGCTGATTTCCGGTGACGGATCAGGTCTTACGTGGCCCACATCCCGAGGGTCTCGGGCTGGTTCGTAGCTTGATGGAGAATTGGTCAGTATGACAGTTGTGGATAGGTGTCGCGAGATCCTACATTTCCGGATCATGTTGAACTTGGTCAGGGGCTTCTCCGCGTGTTCTGATCTCGGATCGGATCGAGGTGTCATGGGTGGTTCGGGTCGAGCCAGAGGTGGCAGATCAGATCGCGATCATTGGTATAATAGAGGGGGCAATCCGCGATCCGTATGTCCAGAACTTGATGGCTTCTATGTTTGAGACTTTGTGGAGCGCATATATCAATCTTGATGGCTTGGTTCAAAAAGCTAGCCAACATTTTGCCTCCTCGAAGTATGTTTTATCGAAGATGGAACATGCTTCGAAGTTACCGAACTATCTTTTCATGAAGCGATGTGGATCAGAGGTTGTGTCTGTCTGAAACATCGTGCAACCTCGGGAAGTCGTATCCTTTGATTAGTATAAATGTCCAGTTGATCCTCGATCATTTCTTTGGTTATCAGATAGCTCTTTTCTCTGGAATTTTTGGAGAATTCATTGCGAAGTTGTCAGGTACATTTTAACCTTCAATTATTTACAAGTCTTCAATTTCAGCGATCATTTATCGGGTCGGATCGCCTATACTTCCAATGGCTTGCGATCCAGGGTTTCCGTTTCAGGCATCCTTACCTCAGTCGCGAGTCGCTTGAGGGAGCGAGCTCTCCTTCGTCTCATGGGCTTGGCTTCGTGACCCATTGGAGCCCACGGTCCGAATGCGACAAGAAGTGGAATACTAACGGTTGCTTCCTTACCTATATATAAATCGAACCCCTCTTCATTCTTCCTCTCCTCTTTTTTCCGCCGTCGTTCCTCCTTTTAAGCTAAACCCTAATTCCTTCGATCTCCAAGAAAACTCACTCGCTTCTCCATTCTTAAGAAAGGTAATCATATTGAAAATGTATTCTCGCGCTCCTACCTTCATTTTTCTCAAATTTTCGTTGACTGAAAGGAGAGATGGCGGATTTTCGTGGTATTCAAGGTCTTAGAGGCGGACGAGGTGCCATGGGTTCAACTGCTCGAGTTCGGAGGTGGAGAGGAGGGAAGAGGAAGAAGAAGGAGCGAGCCAGGCTGGATCGTGGTAATGACGAGGCAGCGCATCATAGTAGATGAAAGGAGTGGGATTCGAAGAACGGATCGGGTCGTGGTAGCAGGGGCGGATCGGATCGAGGAGGATAAAAGAATGCTCCCAAGCTTGAATATTGGGTCAGATCGAGGTAATCGAGGCGGATCGTGGGGGGTTAAGGCGATCCGCTCCGGTTTTCACGATCCGGCGCTCTTACTTGAGCTGATGCTTCTGCTACAAGTTTGTGTTTGCTTCGCGATCTGCTGATGCTCAATGACCCGATCCCTGACTCGCGAGCTGAGGAGATGCGTGATCCGATGTGCTCTTTAAAATAAAAAATGCAACTTGACCTTAATACACCAATGGACGGTTAGGTTAGAGCCTTCGAGATGAACTTCTTGGACTGGTTGACAACAGGACTTAACAGCATATTCTATTGGCTTTGTGACTTTACTTTTCTGTATCATACACACTTGCATACACAAACACTTGAACATGCACGAGGTTCATGGGTTATTATCTTCTAATCCTTCGTATTTGCTCACTGAAACAGCGATGTCGGACAAGAATTCTCTTAGAGGATCTGATACAGAGATAAATTCGGAGTTACCGGAGCTTCCTAACCCCGACATTCTTCCGGTTAATCCAGAGGGTGAGGACTCTGACTCAGAATACGAAGCGGAAACAGAATCAGATTCGTCAGATAGTACTTCACTTGAGGATGAATCCGAAGAAGAGGATGAGAGGGCTCCTGACGAGACATCCAATGTTGAAGAAATCGATACATTTATAGACTGCCGGGCTACCAAGTTATACGATGCGAGGCTTCTAAGGTTATGCCTGAGACACGGGATATCCTGGGATGATGTTAAAACTCCAGACAAGGATGACAGGCCCCACCTAGCCCCGCCTGGATATATGACTATCAGTAGATTAATGTGCTGGGTAGGCGCTATTCCTCCATTCCCGCCGATTGTCGTTGAAACCCTGAGACGCTTGCACATCCCCCCAATGCAGCTTCACCCCAATGCCTATGCAGCTTTGTATACTCTGTACGTCGCATACGCAGAAATCTTGCAGACTGAGCTCACCTTCAAAGACTTGAAATTCTACTATATTTTCAAGCACCGCTCCACGGCGACTCCGAACTTCTCTTTCTTAGAGTCGATAGCTAATAGGAAGGTTGTAACAGACAATTATAGCAACATAGGTGATCCCAAAGCAGAGTGGTTTTACATAAAACACCAGGCTGGGTGCGCGAGGCGGTGGCTTAAGTCAAGTGAGTTACGAGCCTCCAAATATATGATTTCATTACATGACCAGGACACTGGTATGCTTCTTTTTTGCTGTGTAGGACATACTTTCCCAAGAACTGAAGGCTCGGTGTATCAAGATCGTCTGTCCCGTCTTCTCAAAAGCAATTCCGACTTCTTGAGGATCAAGAAACGTATCACTTATGAGAACCTTCATAGGCACCGTCTGTTGGATATTAGGTATGGGCTCGGCACAGGCGGTAAGCCTTATAAGTATGTGCCCCCGGCCGGAGGGGAAGGGACTTCTGGAGCCACTAAAGTGGTTGAACTTCCCAAGAGTCCTTCACCGCATATTGGTCAAGACGATGAGGATTTGAATGCTCCTAAGGATGATGAGATCCATGAAACTGACCCTAAGGAGATCCCGGCCCCTGAGGGGACGTCTTCCCCGAAAGCTTTACCACCAATTGACCCTACTTCTTACGAAGAAATAACAGAGGAGAAGATTCTCACGGAACTAGACAAGATTCCATTGTCAGATGATTTCTATACCCAGGAAGACTTAGGAGAGGGACAGCTATTTCCTGATCCCGAGGATACTAGTGCTCCGTCTGGAAATAGAGAAAGCACGCAGACGAGCTTAGCTCCGGGCACTGGTCTGTTAAAAGGGGGATTGCACGGGATGCACGCACAACACACACATTGTTTGTTACAACATTCTTACATCATCGATATTCATGGTCTTAATATGTATTTGTTTCTTTTGCAGGAGGAATGACTCGTAAGCTGTCTTATTCTCATCGCTCCATTCGCGAGGGTACACCGAGTCTTCGGTCAAACCCTAATCATGGTCGCAGCAGCCGAGGGAGAGATTTTCACCGGTCTCATGATTCTCATAAGTCTTATTCCATACAATCTCGATCTCCAACGAAGCAGGATCCTGACAAATCTCACGGTCGTCCGCCGCCACCAAGCGGGGGTAAACAGCTTCCTAAGGATCTGACGCTTCCGAAAAGCGCACCTTCTCGTGTCACTCCTTCTAGACAACATCAGGAGCCGAAGGACGAGAACAGGGGCGAGGGTAAGTTTTGGGGAAAGAGAAAACAACTCTTGCTACCCCTAGTCAGCAGAACTTGAATGTCACTGCTACTCGTGATGCTGCCCACAGCCCTGAAAATCAGGCTAGACTGGAACGCTTGCGAAGAGACTTTCCTGACATTTTCGTCGAGAGAATGATGTTTGTCCCAGATCTTGAATTAGTTCCTGATAACTGGGATGAAGAGGTTGTGGGAAGAGTAGCCCATGCGGCCAAGCAATACAAGTTGATGAAGAGACATGCCGTGCTACTTTCTGATGCCATTCGTCGTCTTGAGACAGATGCGGCCCGAGCCAGAGTGAAGATTGAGAACGACGCTAGGGCCAGGATAAAAATGGAATAAGAACTAGAGGATACACAAGCTCAACTAGCCCTGGCCCAGCGGAATGCAGGGAATTATAAGTTAGAGGTTGAGAATGCTAGGCAGCGTTTCCATACTGAGCTTGACTCAAATAGCCAAGAGAAAGTGGCTTTAAAAAAAGAAGTGGAGGACCTCAGGGCTGCCAATATTGAATTGAAGATAGCGCAAAAGCACTTTGCATCTGAGAAGGCTGCCTGGGAAAAAGAGAAAGCGAGCTTGCAAGAAAGCCTCGCTCTTGTCGAAAAAGAGAATGAAGACTTGTCCAACCAACTCGTCAATGCTGAAGGGCGTGCGGTTCTGGCCGAGAGCAATGCCCACAATGTTCTTGAATCGGCCTTTGTGACCGCTGCTAAGCTCTCCACAGCTGAAAAGGAGATAGAAAGCTTTGACGAGCTGTTGTTTAACTTCTTGGGTCAGGTCATCAAGATTCGAGACATCTCTTGGATCCCAAATTATCATGTCACTCTGGCCAACATATGGGAAGCCATCGTCGAAGGTGAGAAACAGCGGCTGGGGGTGGACGGTATTGATGAAGGCCAGCTGATGAAAACCTTTCTTAGAGGCGAGGAGTTCGAGGCCTTGGAGAAGGGTAGACGCTTAGTCCAGGGGGAGATCGAGAGGGAATAAGCTAAGCTTGAAGGCAAAGGTAAGATTGGTGAAGGTTCAAGCTCGATGACAGAACCCAAAACCTTTGCTGATGAGGAATACAATCCTGATGATCCAATGATTCCTTTGGCTCCCGCGCCTCCAGTTGTTGGAGCCGTAACTACCACTCTGGGCGAGGAATCGGCTGAAGGTATCTCCATATTCTCCCCGCAGTTTGCTAAGGCGGTTATAACTTGTCGCGGTCCTATAAGATAGTCAAACACAGATGCACTAATATTTACTTCTCCTACAATAGGTGGGAAACCAGCCGAGAAGGACGCAGAAGAAAAGGCAGCGACAGAGAAAGTTGATGTCCCCTCAGGCACTGAGGCTGGAGGCTCCGGGACTACAAAGAAGACCGAGGATGTGACAAGTGAGGCGGTTATTAGAACATCCACGACACCCATCACTGATGCTCCTGCAGATGTTGAGGTCATTGCGGCTTTACAGGACATGGACGGCGGTCATGGAGAGGAGGAAGATGATGTGGTTGTCATAGATGAAGCCAAAGGCGATGATAATGAGACCTTGGCTGACCGACAAGCTAGGCAGGAGAAGCAGTTGGCCCTTAAAAAGGAAGAGCTGGAGCCTATGTATGCGACTCCCATCTCAGAGGTCGATCCCAAGACTGGTCTGATTATAACGCTTTATTCCAAGTCAATTACTTCGCAGCTTGCCTCCCAGCCTTCTCAACTTCCAGTAGATCCTCCTTCTGGCAAGGGAAAGAGGAAGAAATATGATGAGACCACTGGTGACAAGTAGGAGAAGACAGTGAAGAAGAAGAAGGAAAGGAAATCGGGGCCTTCCCCAAAGAAATCCAAATTGTCCCCCAAGCATAAGTAGGACGTAGTTAGTTCATATTTTGCTTTTTAGGCTTTCCACTGGCCATTTGATGTAATTGCGAGTGTGGCCCTCGCCTTTTGGTTAATCTTCATTTTGTACTTCCTGCAGTTTAGTGAAATGAAAATATGCTTGTTTCACATCTTCAAGTACCTGTGAATTTATCACATTTGTTAAATCTGTTAATTTAAACCACATAACTTAAGGATAATCACAACTAACATAAGCAATTATGACTAAACATAGACGTCTCAAATGAAACTTCGAAAAAGTGGTCATGTACGACTAGTAAAAAGCGTTTGCTAGTGTCAAAGTGTAAGTGTCGTATGTGTATGCCCGCAATCAATCGTCATTATGATGCCTGGCCAGGGCTTATTGAGGATTGATTAGAGTCGAAGTTATATTGCCCCCCATTCCCGGAAATGGGGGGTCGGGCTCAGCTTTCATTCCCATTCCTGATTCTGCAGCGGGACATGAGCCCTTACGTGGCACTTAATTCGAATGCCTTTATACTCTCCTGTCGTATGCCCAGGATTGAGTTCGAACTCAGCTTTCAATCTGCTCCCCGATCCTTCAGCAGGGTAGGAGTTCTTTAGTGGTGTTGAGTCTCCAACGCCTTTATACTCTCCCGTCGAATTCCAAGGGTAGAGTGTTGATCGAGACGGTCTTTAAAAATCTTGGTGCACCTTCACGTCTCATGGACAGTTAAATTCCCTGTCCTCTGCACTTCTCGAATCTTGAGAAGTAGAGTTTTAATTCATGTGTCATTCATTTGGTCACCTTATCGGTGATCTGCTCATCATTAAAAGATGATGAGCAAGTCCGTGCACTCTTGGATGGGTGATCCGCGGAGGCGAGTCTCATTCCAAAAGTCAGGAGTCAAGAGACCATAAGTCTTCATCAAGCAGTCGGATGTTGCTTAGACCGAATTCCCGAGGGTGTTACGCTCCCTCTAGAACTTGTGAAAACATCATGGATGCCAGCAAACTGTAGCTGCCTGTACATATAAAATAGTAAGATAACAAATAAGAGTGCAATAAAAGTAAATGGCACATGATGTTTTTATAGTGGTTCGGTCGAATCATGACCTACGTCCACTTTATAATCTTTTGTTTATATATTAGACTACTTCAGGCTAGTCGAGCCTTATTACATAATCCTATAAACAAAAGAATAAAAATGACGATCTTTACGTCAGATAGTGCCGCAAATGCTGGGCGTTCCGCACTCTAGGGATTTCAATTCCGTCCACGGTTGTTAGCTTGAAAGCTCTGTTATCAAGCCTCCGTCGGATGGCATATGGTCCTTCCCGCTTCGGCCCCAAGTGAGTTGGGGGTGGAAAGACTCGCTTCAGAACCAAGTCTCCGGGTTTAAAGGTACGGGCTCGGACCTTTCTGTTATAGTACCGAGTGACCTGCTGCTTGTGTCCCAAGGAACGTAGATCTGCCTCATCTCTCTTTTCTTCTACCATGTCGAGGGATTCGAGGAGCAACTCATTATTAGTCATTGGGTCGTAATAAGTGACCCGATGAGATGGTACCTTTAGCTCTACCGGAATGACAGCCTCCGATCCAAAAGCGAGGGAAAAAGGAGTATGCCCGGTAGCAGATTTGTAAGTTGTCCTATAGGCCCATAATGCCAGGGGTAGCTCATCAACCCACATGGCTTTGGCTTGCTTTAAGCGCTTCTTCAAGATGGACTTGATTACTTTATTTGCTGCTTTTACCTGTCCATTTGATTGTGGATGGGCCACAGATGTGTATCTCTTCTCGATATGGTATTTGTCGCAAAACTCTCGAAATTCAGTGCTATCGAATTGGGTCCCATTATCAGTTATGATAGTTTTCGGGATCCCAAATCGACAGATGATGTTTCTCACGACGAAGTTGATCACTTTCTTGGTGGAAATCGTCGTTAAGGCTTCCGCTTTGACCCACTTTGTGAAGTAGTCAATAGCGACTATGGCGAACTTCGCACCGCCTTCGCCAATGGGAGGCTTCCAATTATATCAATTCCCCATACGGCAAAAGGCCATGGGCTTTTCATTGTCTTTAGCTGGCTAGAAGGTGCCCTAGGAATTCTGCAAAATTTTTGGCTTGCGTCCCAGCCTCGTGCATACTTGGCTGCATCCTTATTTATAGTGGGCCAGAAGTAGCCGTAGCGCAATATTTTCTTTGCCAATGTTTGCCCCCCAGTGTGGTCGCCACATTCGCCTTTGTGGACTTCTTTTAGTACACGCTTGATGTTATCATGGGCAATGCACCGGAGGAGGGGCATCGAGAACCCCTATCTGTAGAGGACCTCGCCTTGCAAAACATACTGGGAAGCCTTCCGGATAACCGCGCGCCTCTCTCTCTTCTTTGTCGGAAGCGTCTCATACATCAAAAAATTATTTAAAGGGGTCATCCATGACACCCTTTCGGGTTCGACCTCCAGTATCGGATCAACTTCCACTTGATCCACACTGGGGAACCGTAATACTTCAACCGGAACCAACTCCTTATCTTGGGGATTATCAGAACTAGCCATCTTTTCCAACTTATCTGCCTTTTGATTCTCCGTTCTAGGAATGTGGGATATGCTGTAGTGATCGAAATCATTCAATAACTCCTTTACTCTATTCAGATATGATATTAGTCTTGAACTGTTGGCTTGGAATTCTCCAGTGACCTGGTTTACGACAATTTTTGAATCGCAGAAGATATCTAGTTTCGTGATTTCCAACTCCTTGGCGAGTTTCAGACCAGCGATCAGAGCTTCATATTCAGAATCATTGTTAGTGGCGTGATACTCCAATCTAAGGGCATAATAAATTAGTCGTTTTTCCGGGGTTTCGAGCACTACTCCGGCTCCAGACCGTTGGTCGTTCTTAGCTCCATCTGTATATAGTTTCCAGGCATTGGGATCAAGGAGTAGTTTTGGCGGGTCGATTTCTTCACTCACAAAATCATCCTCTAGGCTAGTGAACTCTGCTATGAAATCTGCTAGCGCTTGCCCCCTTATTGATCTTCAGGGCTGAAAATTTAAGTCGAATTGGCTTAATTCGATATTCCATTTAAGCAATCTTCCTGATGCTTCAGACCTCTGTAGGACTTGTTTAAGTGGATGATCAGTATACACGGTGATGGGATGAGCCTGAAAATAATGGCAGAGTTTTCGAGAGGCAATCAACAGACTGTATGCAAGTTTCTCTATTTTCGGTTAATTTCACTCTGATGCCGCCAGTGTTTTGCTCACGTAGTATACCGGTCTCTGCACCTTGTCTTCTTCTCTTACTAGAGCTGAACTGATCGCATGGGATGACACTGATAAGTACACATACAAATCCTCATGATCCACGGGCTTAGACAGTATAGGGGGACTTTCCAAATGACTCAGCAGATTTTGGAATGCTTCTATACAGTCAGGGGTCCATTTAAAATGATGTTTTCATCGCTTGATCAACTCAAAGAATGGGATACATTTATCTATAGCCTTAGAAATGAATCTACTTAATGCTGCTACTTTTCCAACGAGGCTTTGCACATCCTTAATTTGCCTTGGCTCCTGAATACCCCGGATTGCCGCAATTTGGTCTGGATTTATCTCAATCCCACGCGAACTGACTATGAATCCTAGGAATTTTCCCGAGGCGACCACGAATGAGCATTTCAAGGGGTTAAGCTTCATTCCATATCTTTGGAGAATCTCAAACATTTCTGCCAGATCGGCAGTATGGTTAGACGATCGTCTGTACTTCACCAACATGTCATCGACGTACACCTCCATCGTCTTTCCAATTTGATTATAGAACATCCTGTTGACCAATCACTGATATGTAGCGCCAGCATTCTTCAAACCAAAAGGCATTATCACATAGCAGTATAATCCTAGATCCGTGATGAAGCTAGTGTGCTCTTGGTCCGGGACGTGCATTGGAATTTGATTATATCCTGACTAGGCATCCATGAAAGAAAGAAGTTTGTGGCTCGCCGTTGAGTCCACTAGCTGATTGATTCTAGGTAACGGGAAGCTATCTTTCGGGCAAGCTTTATTCAGATCTGAGAAATCAATGCACGTGCGCCATTTTCCATTGGACTTTTTTACCAAAACCGGGTTTGAAATCCAGTAAGGGTAGGTGGAGTCTTTGATGAATCCACTATTCCTTAGCTTTTCAACTTCTTTCTTCAAGGCGGCGGACCTCTCTGGGCCGAGCATTCGCCTTTTCTGTTTGACGGGAGGATGTTTAGGGTTGATGCTTAACGAATGACTCATTATTGAGGGAGATATTTCACACATATCTACATGAGTCCAGGAAAATACATCTAAGTTAGCTTTCAAGAAATCTGTTAACTCTTTAGCCAGAATAGGGTCTAACTGTGACCCAATCTTTAGGACATTCTCCGGGTCACTTTCATCGATTGGTACATCCATAGTTGTTTCATTGGGAGTCGCCATTCAGCCGCCGGGATCTTCGTCTTCTCTGGGATCTATGTCCTAAGGTAGTTCTCTGGGCCACTCTCCCGGAGTTATTTTCTTTAGTTGCTACGACGTTCCCTCCCCCGGAGGGGAAGAAGCGTCCTTTGTCTCTATATTTCCTCCTTTGAGGAGTAACTTCAATTCGGCTACGTAGCATGCTTGCGCAGCGACTTGATCCCCTCTGATTATACCAATGCCAGCCTCAGTTGGGAACTTCAACAACAGGCACCAGGGTGCAAGGTAAGCCCTGAACTTAGCTTAGGCTGGTCGGTCCAAAAAGGCATTGTACGATGTCGGGACATCTAGAACCACAAAGGATAGGATTCTCACTCTCTGGCGTTCTCCTTCTCCAAGGGTTACCGACAGATCCACATATCCCATTGGGGCGGTTGTGGATCCATTGAATCCACGTACCCAACCTTTACATGGTTTAAATCTTTCGGCTCGAGCTTCATTTGGTCAAATGCCTTTTTGAACAGGATGTTTACTGAACTCCCGTTATCTATCAAAACTTTATGAATTGTAGCTGGACCAATAGTGGAGGTAATCACAAATGGATCCTCGGTTGGGGAATGGACTCCAATACTTTCTCGATCGCGAAATATGATGTCGTCAGCCATCGTCTTTTGTTGCTTAACAGAGGAACTGTCCTCGGGGTTGCTACACTCTCCTACTTCAAGATGTTGTTTGGCTGCATTCACATACTGGTCCATTGCCTTGAAGCTGTGTCCAACTAAATGAAGCCCTCCAACTATGGAATTGATGACGAGGTTCTTTCCCTTTTGTTGAGTCGTCGGCCTAGCGGCAGGTTGGTTCTGGTTCGGGGGTTGTCTTGCCTGCCCCCTGTCTCTCGGAGTGACCCTGTACTCGTCTAACTTTCCTTCGCGAAGGAGCTTCTCAACAACATCTCTTAAGTGTCTGCATTCATTTATGGAATGGCCATGAGTTTGATGGAAAAGACAAAACTTCCCTGATTCCCGCTCTTTCTCTGTAGAGTCCCTAGGTGGGGGCCTCTTGTATTGTAGGACATTATAGGTATCCACAAAGATATTTTCTAATGTGTCATTCAGCGGCGTGAAATTCTTGAGCGGCCGGTATCGAGGTCGCTTTTGTGAATTATTTCCTTGATTCCTTCTCTTATTACCGTTTCCAGGCTGACGACCATTTCCTTGATTTTTATTTTCAACATTCACTTCCACCTTTCCAGAGCTATCCCCGGTCTGTTTGATGGCTACATTGCTCTGTACATCCTCTTTGTCAGTGGTCTTCCTCTTTCGATTGGCGTAAATTTCCTCTTGGCGCAACCGAATGTTGGCCTTCTCATAAAATATTTCCCTGGTCAGTGGTGGCTTGTGTAACACCCCACACCCGCTAAGGTCACTCACTAAGGGAATGCCTTAACTTCGGTGGAGTATTTTAAGTGAATATAGAACAGAAAAATTACAACAAGACAGATATAAATAATACTTGAAATCTAAAACATCATTTCATTGCAGCAGAAGATAAACATGTTTGGTTACATATCAAAACCAACTAAAACAAGAGTCAAGTACTAAATATCCATCCTGATAAAACATAAGTACATAATCCCACTACATAACTAATAGCCATAATAGAAAAGATAAGCTGAGCTTTACATCAACGGTCTAAGCTCCAAAAGATAGATAAAGCAATCTGATCAAAGCCCACTAGTGCTAGGCCCACTCTGAGAACCTGAGGGTTGGGAAAAAGATAAAAACAACGGGGTCAGACATAAGTCTGAGCGAATCCTATAACTTTAACAATACAATCATTAAAGTAATTAGGGTATGATATAAACTTGGTACGGTAATGACTGGGAATAAATGACTACATTAAGCAGCCAACTAGACATAAGAAGAACCAAGATAACGGTAAAGACGCATCTACCCACCCAAGGGTAATTACTACACTGCACCACAACAGTCATTCCTACTTAAAGGTTGATCCCACCCAAGGACTTAGAAAATTTAACTAGTAGTTTCGTGTACCCCTAGCTGACCACATAGGTGCGGTCTGCCCCTATCTCCACTAGGTGTACCCACTACTCCCCAAGTGATCGGCTCCCTAACGTAGATACCCGTGCTGGCCCCACAGTGGGGTGTATCACTCCCCAAAGTGGCAACCCGATACAACCAACGGTGCACGGCTTATACCTACACGATGCAACGTCTTACCTACCAGCCCGGGCCCACACACACATATGAAACCCGTTGGACTTGCGTTGCCACCGCTAACCCGTTTTGGCCTCTTATAGTCAAGCCCAGTACGCGTGTCCCGTCCTCGACATGGGTCGAGCCCACAAAGATACGTTTTGGGTTACTGGTTGAAATGGGCCCCCACAAGCTACCCACCTAAGCTTGTCCCTTTCTAGTGCATCCCACTTAACCCTTTAATCATGTTTAATTACATGTTTCCACTTGGTTAAGTATTCTAATCGTATTTTCTATTGCCACCCAAGGCAACCCACTAGATTTCCACATGCCACCCAAGGCACTTACTTGATTTCCACATGCCACCCAAGGCACCCACTTAACCCCTCATGCCCCACTACATGCTTATCTGGTTAAGTGTTTCTTAATTGATTACGAACGTAACCTTTGTAAAGATCTCTCACATTAGACTGTCTTTTATGGCAGCTGGATTTGCCGGTCGGGTCCGGGCAGCCTTACGCCATAACCGAGTCTAACCTCGTGTCTTTACACTTGTCACGTATTTAGTTTATGCCTAAGACCTCTCACATTGGGCCAATCATTTGTAGCCGCTGGATTTGCCAGTCGGGTCCGGGCAGTCTTATGCTACAAAAGGGTCCAACCTCGTGTCTTAGTCGATTAATTACACCTAATTAATCACCCCCATATTTTGAATTAATTTTCCCTAATTAATTCCAATTTAATGATGTACATAATTGACTCAATTATATCCATCCACTTATGGTATGCCACATCATACCGATTTCACCACAATTTTGTTAACATGAATATTAACCCCATCGTTCCCCACGTAATACGCTAACATGACATACTTAAAAGGGAAGATTCATCACAAATACAATGGGTCAACTTAGCATACATTAGCATCATCATGGGTTTTAAAGGTGTCAACTTGCATATATGACCATAGCATCAAACCCAACTAGCATAAATAATCAACCCAAACATGCATGAATCACATATGTCATAAAGAGGGTAACTTGCATAGATGTTCATGTCATAGACCTATCATAAAGGGATAAACTTGCATACATGTCATAGGTCTAAAAAGGGATGAACTTGCATATGTTACTCACATCATAAAAAGGGGTAAGCATGCATATATATGCATGACATACAAAGGGGTAAACTTGCATATGTATGCATATCATACAGAGGTGTAAACTTGCACATGTCACTTGCATATAATCAAACACCAAACTTGCATAACATGCCATATATGAACTTGCATATAATCAAACACCAAACTTGCATACCATGTCATATATGAATTTGCATATAATCAAACACCAAACTTGCATAACATGGTGTCATAATGGATCAATGTTTATCATAGTGATTTGCATAACTAGCATCATGAGCATATAGCATAAAACTTGCATAACTAGCATCATGAACATATAGCATAAAACTTGCACAACTAGCGTCATGAACACATAGCATATGATAACAAAACTTGCATTGATCCACATACATAACCATAACCTCATTATATCCTATCATAATTAGTTTAGCAATTGCTTGCTAAAGGCATAGAAACTCACAACTTGTTGATTAGCACTTCTATGAAGAAGATTAAGTTGCTAGAGTTGATTAGAAGTTGATTTGAGAAACTATCTTCCTCTTTAATTTGTTGGTGGCTCCTTCTAGTTGCAATTTGACGGCATGATGACGTTGTATCCAATTTTAGTATGAATTAGGGTAGTCTTAGGGTGTATTTATAGATTAGTTAAGTGTTTTAGGCCATAGGATTAACCCTAGGATAGTTTAGAGCCATCAAATCTCGTCACAAGCCACCAAAACACAGCCCAAACCTGACCAATTCACTCAAATGGTGCACCAAGCAAAACTGCCCGGCCACCTGTGTCGACTCCCAAGTCGACAGGGCAGTCGACTTGGGTTCGGCTGTGTCGACTCCTAAGTCGACTCCCCAGTCGATTTGGGGTGGCTGGCGGGAATTTTCCCGCCCAGCCCGCCTGGCCCTATTCTTGAATTTTGAACTTGAATTTTAAATCTGTTTTGAACTTGAATTTTCTGAAAACTTCTTCGGGCCTTAACTAGGTCATACGGACTCCGATTTTCGAAAACTCGGACTCTATTTCGCATATTTTTCCGAGACGAACGCAATGGCATAGCCCGTTTCCCCTGATTCAGATCTTAAAAATTTAATTCTGCCCTGATTTATATTATAACAAGTTATTCAACATACGGGGTGTTACATTCTCCCCTACTTAAAGGATTTCGTCCCCGAAATCTCTAAGTCAAGAAGAACGTATCCTACCAACCAAACAACCATCTACTAAACCATCAAACACTGGCATCCATTGTCCTTAAAGTTTCTAATGTTGTATGAACATATGCAAAAAGTGTGTGTATATGTTCCCTGTCTAATGCAAAATTAGGCGGTCTACTGATTCAGTTGACCTCCTTAATGAAAACCATGATTGTGCCATGCATCCAATATGTATGCGAAAGATCCCTATCGACACATACTATTTCTACATGTGTGCACAACCATACACCAAAATGCATCATCCATATGATAACACAACCATTATACATCCATTAATATAGCTACCTACACACAATTATATGCAATATGCAATAAGAAGTGATTGAGCCGATCTAGTGTCTAAAGTGTGTGTATATGCATACACAAGCAACCACTAGCAAACACTTGCATCCACACGCATCCATCAATCATAACATGTCTTCAAATACATGTTTCAACCATAGGTTTACCCTATCTAAAGGTCAAAGGTACTAACGAGAGGACATACTAAAGATAAGATAAGTACTAGACAAACGATAAAGGAGAAGTTAAAAGACATACCCTCAAAAAGGAATGGGTACAGTGAACGCATATTCGCTTCTGTCTCCCAAGTAGCGTTGTTCTCATCATCTCCCCATTGCATTTGACTAGTTGAACCTCTCTGTTTCTCAACTTCCTAGTCTCTGACCCAAGGATGCGGGTAGGAGCTCGTCGAATCATCGCATCACGCTCTACCTCCACTTCTCTAAGCAAGCTCGGCTCTACCACCTCTGCGGTCTCATGTAGGCACTTCCTCAAATGTGACACATGGAATACGTCATGTACACCACTAAGTCTCTCGGGCAGATCCACTCTATATGCCATTTGTCCAATCCTTTCCTTAATAGGAAACGGTCCTACAAACCTTGGTGCTAACTTCCCAACGGACCCAAAGCGGACAACATTCCGTAATGGAGACACTTTGACAAAGACCATGTCCCCAACATCAAAGTCCAGATCTGCCCTCCTCTTATCCGTGTAAGATTTCTGCATATCTTGCAATGCTTTCATCTTTCTTCGAATCAAATCAATCTTTTCCGAAGTCTCTCTAACCATATCAGGCCCAAGCAAGAACTTATCCGTAGATTCCCACCAACATGTAGGTGATCGACAAGGCCTTCCATAAAGAGCTTCAAAAGGAGCCATGCCAATACTAGACTGAAAGCTGTTATTATACGCGAACTCCACCAATGGAAGATGCTCTTCCCATATACCTCCAAAATCTAAGATACATAGCCTCAAAAGGTCTTCTAGAACACGATTCACCCTTTCGGTCTGGCCATCCGTCTGAGGATGATATGCGATGCTCAAACACAACTGAGTCCCTACTGCCTCTTGCAAACTCTTCCAAAACTCGCTAGTGAAGATAGGATCTCGATCGCTCACTATGCTAGAAGGTACACCGTGCAATCAAACTATCTCTCGAAGGTAAACTGAAGCTAGCCATGGAGCAGTCCTCTTTCTCTTCACGGGTATGAAATGGGCGCTCTTAGTAAGTCTGTCTACCACAACCCAAATTCCCGTATTACCCTTCCTCGATCTCGGTAACCCATCAATAAAATCCATCGAGACGCTATCCCACTTCCATTGCGGAACTTCCAATGGGTGAAGCAACCCACCAGGTTTCTTTTGCTCCGCTTTCACTTGTTGGCACACCAAGCATCTAGCGACATACTCAGCCACATCTTTCTTCGTACCGGCCCAAAAGAAAACTCGCTTCATGTCTTGGTACATCTTGTCCCCACCGGGGTGAATGGTCATCTTCGAACGATGCGCATCATCAAGAATAGCCTTCCTCAAACCCTCGTCTTGCGGTACACAAAGTCTACCGTCTCTACGCAACCACCCCTTATCGTCTAGGGTGTACCTACTCAAATGGCTGGACGACTCCCCCCTTACGAGCTTCTCTACTAACTCAACCAACTGTGGGTCGTCCCGCTGTGCCTCACCAATCCGTCCCAAAAGAGTAGGTCTGACCTCTAAGGATGCTAGCAAACCGGGTACAAATTCAATGGAAGGTCTGAAATCAAACATCGAGATAAATTCCAAGCTTCATCGTTCCACGAACAATGGACTCAAGGACAACCTTTTTCTTCTTAAGGCGTCTGCCACCACGTTACCCTTGCCAAGGGTATACGCTATCTCGAAATCATAGGATGCTAAGAACTCCATCCACCTTTGCTGTCTCAAGTTCAAATCCTTCTGAGAAAACAAGTACTTCAATGATTTGTGGTCAGTGAACAATTCGAACCTCTCGCCAAGAAGATAATGGCGCCAAGTCTTAAGCGCAAAAACAATAGCGGCCAACTCTAGATCATGTGTAGGGTAATTTTTCTCATGCTTTCTCAACTGCCTTCCTCCATAGGCTATTACCCTTCCCTCTTGCATTAAGACCGCGCCTAGTCCTGTCCCACAAGCATCGGTATAAACGACAAATGGCTTACTCCCATCAGGCAACACTAAGACTGGAGCTGTGGTTAAAGCTCTCTTTAACCGTTGGAACACATCATCACAATCTACGTCCCATGTGAAGACTAGATTCTTCTTTGTCAAGCGAGTTAATGGGGCTTATATCTTCGCGAAGTCCTTGATAAACTTCCTATAGTAGCCAGCCAACCCCAAGAAACTCCTCACCTCGGTAGCATTCTTCGGAACCTTCCAATCTTGGATGGATACTACCTTAGCGGGATCCACGGCTATCCCTTCCTTAGAGACCACGTGCCCTAAGAACCGCACTTCCTTCCTCCAAAAGTGACATTTAGAGAATTTAGCCTTAAGGCTATGCGCTCGAAGAGTCTCTAACCCTTCCCTAAGATGTAGGGCATGCTCTTCTTCACTCTTAGAAAAGACTAAGATGTCATCCACAAAGACCACCACGAACTTATTAAGGTACTCCCTGAACACCCTACTCATCAAATCAACAAAGTATGCAGGGGCGTTCGTCAAACCAAATGGCATCACCAGCCACCCATAGAAACCATCCGGAGTCCTAAAGGCAGTCTTGTCTATGCTATCCTCAGCCACTCTCAACTGATGAAACCCCGTGGCTAAGTCCAACTACGAAAACACTGAGGCGCCAACCAACTGATCAAAGAGATCATCAATCCTCGACAATGGGTGTCTATTCTTCTTTGTAAGCTTGTTGAGTTCTCTATAGTCTACACAAAGTCTGAGGGACCCATCTACCTTTGTGGCAAAAACTACTGGAGCACCCCACTCCGATATACTTCGTCTTATGAACCCCTTCTCAAGCAACTCCCCTACTTGCTTATGGAGTTCCCTCCTCTCACGAGGAGCCATGTGGCACACTGGCAAAGATACTGGCTTAGCATTGTCCACCAGATATATTCGGAAGTCTATCTCCCGCTTCGGAGGTAAGCCCTTCACCTCCTCAAACACATCCGAGTATTCCCGGACCACTCTAACAGATCGCAGACTCTCGACTGAAGCGTCAAGCGATTCAAGATAACTTAGCATAACAGAATTCATGGGATTACAAGAGATCTCGAGAGTGTTCCCTAAGCGGGTCATGAGCCTAACAACTCTCCTTTCACAATCAAGAACGGCACCATTACTGGATAACCAGTCCATGCCCAAAATCAACCCATAGCCCGTGAAGCCCAAAACAAAAGCATCACATCTAAACTCAACGCTAAGTATGGAAATCTTCAAACCCAAACATATCATGGACAAATAAGTGGAGCCCCCAATTGGGTTTGAAACAACCAAGGGATCATCTACTAGACTGGTGTCTAAGTGCAGTGACTCAACTAATGATGATGAGATAAATGAATGCGATGCGCCAGAGTCAAACAAAGTATGGACAGGATGATCAAACAGAAAAACCAGACTTTCAACGGAAATAGTTCTACCTCTTTCCTGAATCGGTGGAACCGCGAGAGCCTGAACTTGCCCCCTTGCCTGACCTGGTGCCATAAGAGCTTGCACCTGTCCTCCTGAGGTAGATCCCGTCCTCTGCCCCTTCTTAGGGCAGTCTTTCACTAGATGCCCTGCTTCGCCACAGTGGAAGCAGCCAGTCTTCTTCTTCTTCCGACAATCTTTGCTTAGGTGGCCTGGTGTCCCACAATTGAAGCACTTCTTCTTTCCCTTGCAACCGTTGCCTTTCCCACCCTTGTTTTGCTGTTGCTGTTGAGGTCTCTTCTGATCTCCTTTCTTCTCGGGTGCCTTATTAGCATTGGGACCCTTCTCTTCCTCATGCATAAGTGCCATGTCTACTAGCTTCTCAAAGGTGGCCCCCATAGGGATGTGAGTCATAGCCAATCCATGCATCGGTTCATTCAAGCCTTTAACGAACCTCAAAGCCTTCTTCTCCGGTGTATTCACCATGTCTATGCCAAACCTTTCCAACTGATTAAACTTGTTGACATATTCCTTCACTGATAGGTTTCCTTGCTTTAGAGTCAAGAACCTTTCCATATACAGATTTTCTTCCACCCTTGAGAGAAACTTTGCCACAAACCTTTTCCTGAAATCCGCCCAAGAATCAACTAGGCATTCTCCATTAGTGACCTCCCACCAGAACGAGGCCTCTCCCTTCATTAACCAAGCAGCTAACTTGACTTTCTTTCCTTCTTCCATCTCAAGGATATCTATCAACTCTTCCACCTCCTTAAGCCAATCCCTAGCTTCCACAAAAGTTTCTGATCCTTGGAAAGGTTTCCCTCCCATAGCCTTAAATTCCTTGCAAGTCTTTGCAAAAGTATCCGCGCGAGGAGGAGGAGGAGGAAGATCGGGTGCAACTGGTGGTGGAGGAACATCTGCTGGGCCCGCAGTGGCGGCCCTATCCTCCATCAATCTCCTATACCATACTGGTATCGCTACACCCTCCGGAAAGTTAAGATCTTCAGCCATGCTGAAACGAAAAAGGAGAGATTCAAAACGGAGAATTCGAAAGATAAAGATATGGCTATTGGGGATTATGCTTTTCTTTCAAAAACTTTTCTCTTAAAAGACATGTTTTTGAAAATACTTCTTCGAAAATGTTTTTAGAAAAATAGTTTTTCTAAAATTTTTATCTTTTCTAGTAACCTTCAGCTCTGATACCACGTGTAACACCCCACACCCGCTAAGGTCACTCACTAAGGGAATGCCTTAACTTCGGTGGAGTATTTTAAGTGAATATAGAACAGAAAAATTACAACAAGACAGATATAAATAATACTTGAAATCTAAAACATCATTTCATTATAGCAGAAGATAAACATGTTTGGTTACATATCAAAACCAACTAAAACAAGAGTCAAGTACAAAATATCCATCCTGATAAAACATAAGTGCATAATCCCACTACATAACTAATAGCCATAATAGAAAAGATAAGCTGAGCTTTACATCAACGGTCCAAGCTCCAAAAGATAGATAAAGCAATCTGATCAAAGCCCACTAGTGCTAGGCCCACTCTGAGAACCTGAGGGTTGGGAAAAAGATAAAAACAACGGGGTCAGACATAAGTCTGAGCGAGTCCTATAACTTTAACAATACAATCATTAAAGTAATTAGGGTATGATATAAACTTGGTACGGTAATGACTGGGGATAAATGACTACACTAAGCAGCCAACTAGACATAAGAAGAACCAAGATAACGGTAAAGACGCATCTACCCACCCAAGGGTAATTACTACACTGCACCACACCAGTCATTCCTACTTAAAGGTTGATCCCACCCAAGGTCTTAGAAAATTTAACTAGTAGTTTCGTGTACCCCTAGCTGACCACATAGGTGCGGTCTGCCCCTATCTCCACTAGGTGTACCCACTACTCCCCAAGTGATCGGCTCCCTAACGTAGATACCCGTGCTGGCCCCACAATGGGGTGTATCACTCCCCAAAGTGGCAACCCGATACAACCAACGGTGCACGGCTTATACCTACACGATGCAACAACGTCTTACCTACCAGCCCGGGCCCACACACACATATGAAACCCGTTGGACTTGCATTGCCACCGCTAACCCGTTTTGGCCTCTTATAGTCAAGCCCAGTACGCGTGTCCCGTCCTCGACATGGGTCGAGCCCACAAAGATACGTTTTGGGTTACTGGTTGAAATGGGCCCCCACAAGCTACCCACCTAAGCTTGTCCCTTTCTAGTGCATCCCACTTAACCCTTTAATCATGTTTAATTACATGTTTCCACTTGGTTAAGTATTCTAATCGTATTTTCTATTGCCACCCAAGGCAACCCACTAGATTTCCACATGCCACCCAAGGCACTTACTTGATTTCCACATGCCACCCAAGGCACCCACTTAACCCCTCATGCCCCACTACATGCTTATCTGGTTAAGTATTTCTTAATTGATTAAGAACGTAACCTTTGTAAAGACCTCTCACATTAGACTGTCTTTTATGGCAGCTGGATTTGCCGGTCGGGTCCGGGCAGCCTTACGCCATAACCGAGTCTAACCTCGTGTCTTTACACTTGTCACGTATTTAGTTTATGCCTAAGACCTCTCACATTGGGCCAATCATTTGTAGCCGCTGGATTTTCCGGTCGGGTCCGGGCAGTCTTATGCTACAAAAGGGTCCAACCTCGTGTCTTAGTCGATTAATTACACCTAATTAATCACCCCCATATTTTGAATTAATTTTCCCTAATTAATTCCAATTTAATGATGTACATAATTGACTCAATTATGTCCATCCACTTATGGTATGCCACATCATACCGATTTCACCACAATTTTGTTAACATGAATATTAACCCCATCGTTCCCAACGTAATACGCTAACATGACATACTTAAAAGGGAAGATTCATCACAAATACAATGGGTCAACTTAGCATACATTAGCATCATCATGGGTTTTAAAGGTGTCAACTTGCATATATGACCATAGCATCAAACCCAACTAGCATAAATAATCAACCCAAACTTGCATGAATCACATATGTCATAAAGAGGGTAACTTGCATAGATGTTCATGTCATAGACCTATCATAAATGGATAAACTTGCATACATGTCATAGGTCTAAAAAGGGATGAACTTGCATATGTTACTCCCATAATAAAAAGGGGTAAGCATGCATATATATGCATGATATACAAAGGGGTAAACTTGCATATGTATGCATATCATACAAAGGTGTAAACTTGCACATGTCACTTGCATATAATCAAACACCAAACTTGCATAACATGTCATATATGAACTTGCATATAATCAAACACCAAACTTGCATACCATGTCATATATGAACTTGCATATAATCAAACACCAAACTTGCATAACATGGTGTCATAATGGATCAATGTTTATCATAGTGATTTGCATAACTAGCATCATGAACATATAGCATAAAACTTGCATAACTAGCATCATGAACATATGGCATAAAACTTGCACAACTAGCATCATGAACACATAGCATATGATAACATAACTTGCATTGATCCACATACATAACCATAACCTCATTATATCCTATCATAATTAGTTTAGCAATTGCTTGCTAAAGGCATAAAAACTCACAACTTGTTGACTAGCACTTCTATGAAGAAGATTAAGTTGCTAGAGTTGATTAGAAGTTGATTTGAGAAGCTATCTTCCTCTTTAATTTGTTGGTGGCTCCTTCTAGTTGCAATTTGACGGCATGATGACGTTGTATCCAATTTTAGTATGAATTAGGGTAGTCTTAGGGTGTATTTATAGATTAGTTAAGTGTTTTAGGCCATAGGATTAACCCTAGGATAGTTTAGAGCCATCAGATCTCGTCACAAGCCACCAAAACACAGCCCAAACCTGACCAATTCACTCAAATGGTGCACCAGGCAAAACTGCCCAGCCACCTGTGTCGACTCCCAAGTCGACAGGGCAGTCGACTTGGGTTCGGTTGTGTCGACTCCCAAGTCGACTCCCCAGTCGACTTGGGGTGGCTGGCGGGAATTTTCCCGCCCAGCCCGCCTGGCCCTATTCTTGAATTTTGAACTTGAATTTTAAATCTGTTTTGAACTTGAATTTTCTGAAAACTTCTTCGGGCCTTAACTGGGTCATACGGACTCCGATTTTCGAAAACTCGGACTCTATTTCGCGTATTTTTCCGAGATGAACGCAATGGCATAGCCCGTTTCCCATGATTCAGATCTTAAAATTTAATTCTGCCCTGATTTATATTATAACAAGTTATTCAACATACGGGGTGTTACAGCTTGCCAGCCAGGTATCTCCCAAACTCGGAGTCTTTATCCACTCCATCAATTAGGGCCATCAAAACAGTTTGTTCGTGGGGATCTCTGACCACCATAACTGCCAGATTGAAGTGATCCAGGTAAGATCTCAAAGTTTCATCCAGTCGTTGCTTGATGAGGGATAATTCAATTACATTCTTCGACCTCTGAGTATGCAACCGGAACTGGTTTACGAACTGTTCGCTTAATTCCCTGAAACTGAAAATTGATCACGTTGGTAAACGGGTGAACCATATTAGTGCCGTATCCTCCAGGAATATTGGAAATGCCTTGCAATTTACGGTGTCGAAAGCGGCAACTGCAGTCATGTACCACGAATATCTCATTAGATGCTGGACTGGGTCGGCCTTTCCTGCATAATGATTCATGGTTGGCATGTTAAATCTTCTCGGGAATCGAACCTCCAGAATATCGTCAGTAAAGGGCGTGTGTCCGTGGGTAATTCTCCATGGCCCCCTTCGGCGTTTCCCTGACGTACTGCTGCGAAGTCGTGTACTGGAGCAGAGCTTCCTTGCCCCCTGTTACCGCGGTCATTCGCGCATCGAGCAGGGAAGCAGGTTGATCCTGGTCAGGGTTAACGAAACCTCCATTCCTAGAGGGTAACATGGGCTCGTTTAAATTGGGGTTATTAGCTTCGCGATTGAGCGCCTCTTCTTCTCGAGAAGGCAATGACCCAAATCGAAGTTGCTCTATATTTTCTGGCCTCTCTAGCGGGGTCCATCGCCGATTCCTTCGATGTTCTTCAGACGAGGATGTATATTCTAAGGAATGAGGACAAGAAGGAGGAGAGTCCCTCTGCCTTATGAGGTCATCGAGGCGTCTATCCATAGTGGTCAAATTCTGCCGTAGTGTTGAACTCTCTTGCCTCTGAGCAACCAGTTCATCAAAGAGCTTGTCATACATTTCAAGCATTCGGGACAAATTTCCTTCAGTAGCAGGGGAAGAGGGTCAAAATGATCATCCGCATCTTCTCTTATACGCAGAGAAGATGAGCCAGGTCGAGCAGAGGTTCCAGCACGGGTTGTACGAGGCATAACTTCCTTCCCAGGACGAGTGGTGGTCTGTAACACCCACCTCCGCTAGGGTCACTCACAAGGGAATGCACTAGCTTTGGAGTGGCGTTATTAGGTAAACATGCACAGAGATATCACAAGACAGAACATAGATAAGTAAATAAGTAAGTAAAGAAGCAGTAAAAACCAAGCTTAACCATTCAAAACCAAAGTCAACTTACATCAAAATACTAAGTCATCATTTTTCCATCTAATACAAGTCTAAAAACGTGAAATCAAAATAACATAAAGTAAATCATTCCCCAAAATAGACGTGGTGAAGCCATAGCAAAGCTCAAGTCCAAACCGTACATGAGCTATCAAGAAAAGCAAGCTAAAGTCCAAGTTAAGTGCTAGTGTTCCCTCCCTGAGAACCTGAGGGGGGGAAATGAAAGAAAAGAAGCGAAAGAAATAGGGTCAGTCATAAAGACTGGTAAGTCCTAGCTACTATTAGTATAAAAACTAATAAAGTTAACTAGACATGAGAAACTGAGATTAAACATAAGGATGGTAACTAACTGGTATGATAACAAGATGGATCAAATGTGGCATCGCATATACAAGGTTGTGTTGCACCAATAGTACTAGTATCTTAACCCAAGTCAGGTATAATTCAAGAAATGATCCCTTGGCCCAATATCATGAGATGACCCAATTCGGGGTCCAACAAAACGGTCTAATCGATCGGCTCCCTACAAGCCTAACTCGTCATCTACAAGCCTAACTCGTCATGTGTCGGTGTCGTATCGCGGAATGTAATTACTCTGTGCTAGGTCCACCCTAGGGGTGTATCAAGCCCTAGGGTGTCAGCCACTGACATAATTCCAAGCATGCACAGTGTACAACTACGGGTGCCCATGCCTGTTATTTTTCAACTCCGGACTAAGTGCACGACCCTAGTCCGCCTGAACCTACAATGGCGCACCTACTCAACCGTCCCTTTTGGTCGCTTACAATCAACCCAGTAATCGTGCCCTACTCTAGCCTAGTCACTAGGGTATTGTGATACATCTAAGAGGGTTACGGCTGATAAGGACCCCGCAACTAGGGTTTCTAATGGGTTAAGTGTTGTCATTCAAATCCATGACTTAACCCCATCCAATCAACATGTCAAGTTTGGTTAAGTATATACAAGTGGTCCATGACTTAACCTTATCTTGTGGCATTAATTTATTTAATGCACCCCAACCTCTCACATTAGACTTTGTTATGGTTACTGGATGTGCCGGACGGGTCCGGGCAGTTTTACACCACAACCTAGTCTAACCTTGGGTTTCAAACGCGATATGACCAACTACTCACATTGGGTCCTATTGTTTGTAGCTACTGGATTTGCCGGGCGGTTCCAGGCATATTTATGCTACAAACTCAACCCAACCTCGAGTTGGCCATTCTCATGATTTTCTAAGTGTCATGTCCACGTTTAAGTTTATCATAAAACCATGTTTTCATGTAACTTCATGTCACGTTTTCATGTCATATTCATATTTGCCTAAACTACCCAAAACGTATCCCCAACGCATGTGAAAGCGAATCAACATAATAGATCAAATTAGGGGAATAACATGACAAAGGTGGGTATATGGTGGCATAGGTGATCATAAGTTAAACATGATGAAACTTGAGGCAAAGATGTTCACATAACTAGCATATAGCATATTGGCCTCAAACATGTATGATAACATAAGGGGTGAATTGGCCTTAACATGTATGATAACATAAGGGTGATAATCATGGCAATAGTGACATAGGGTAATCATTCTAACTTGTGAACATCATAGCAAATAGGTTCATCATAGGCATGTTAATGGACATGATAAGGTTTAGGTTTAACATGCATAATCACTAAATCAATTCCATATCAATTTGCCCTAAAAGTCAAGAGTATAGATCTAGGGTTCATGACAATATCCCACAAGTCAAGATAGTAGATCTAAGGGTAAACAAGCATAGATCCAAGGTAGTCAACATGCACACATTCAATTTCACTTTACATCATGTCCATTTAAGTCTAGAGTTTAGATCTAAGAGTAGAATAGGGCTTACAAAGCGTGGTTTGAGAGACTAAGAGCAAAGAGACGATGTAGCAACTCTAGAGATGATCAACACCCTTGATTTGATGAAGAAAGCTTGCTCCTTTGGATCTAGTTTGAATGCTCAAGCTCTCAAGTTGAAGATGGAGGCCATGACCAAGGAAGATTTGGGCAGCACTTTGATGTTAGAATGGTTTGTGGTGATTTAGGCTAGGTCTTAGGGTGTTTTTATAGGAGTAGGGAGTAGTTTAGGCCATAGGATTAACCGTAGAACAGATCTGAACCATCAAAAATCGTCACAGACTCTCAAACCAGACCACAAACCCAAGCAGGTGCACACAGGCCGACAAGGCCCGACCAAGGAGGTCGATCCCCAGGTCGACACCCAGGTCGACCTGGTCTGGGGCAAGTCGACCCCCAAGTCGACCCCCCAGTCGACCTGGGTCTGGGCGGGAAATCTTCCCGCCCAGTCTATTTGGGGCTGAATTTCAAATTTGAATTCGAATTTGAACTGTTTTGAATTCTGGAGTTATCTGAAAACTTCTAAGGGCCATATCTTTGTCATACGGACTCCGATTTACGAAATTTCGGACTCCTTTTCAAGCAGAATTTTGAGACGAATGCAATGGCGTAACCCGTTTCCCTTGATTCTTAATTTAACATTTAATTCTGCCCTGATTTATGGTTATAACATGTTATAAGAATTCGGGTTGTTACATTCTCCCCTCCTTAAAGGATTTCATCCCCGAAATCTCCATGTTAGGAAGAACGTATCCTACCAACCATCATCCATCTGCTCAAAACATCATCCACGAGCAAAACATTGTCCTAAAAAGATTTATAATGCTGTATGAACATGTGCAAAAGGTGTGTGATTATGTACTTATCTAATGCAAAAGATCAGGCGGTTACTAGTTCAGTAAACCTCTTTAGTGCAAAATATGTCAGTGCAATGAGTCCATATGTATGCAAATTCCTAACTTATAATTTTTACATGAGTGCACATAACATTCATCCATATGCAACATCTATGTGATAGCATAACAAGTTTCATCCATGAATAAGCATAAACACTCATGCATAATGTGACATGAAAGTGTGTGAGCCGATCTTAGTGCTTAACGTGTATCATGCATCCACGAGCAACCACTTGCAAACACTTGCAACTATTTGCAAACATCAATCATAACATGTTTCAAATACATGTTTTCATCCATAGGGTATTCTACCTAAGGTTCTCAAGACAAGATTAAACAAGATAAACATGGATAGCAATAGAAAGATATGCTAACTTTTAGGAAAAGAGATTGAGAATGTACCCTCAAAAAGAAATGGATAAAGCCCGCGCATCTTCTCCTCGGTTTCCCAAGTAGCGTCTTCCTCTGCTTCACTCCATTGCACTTTAACTAGCTTGACTTCTTTACTCCTTAACTTCTTGATCTCCGTTCCTAAGATACGAATCGGAGTTCGCCTTAGTGTTGCCTCTTTTTCCACCTCTACGTCCTCAAGGATACTTAGCTCAACCACTTCGGCGGACTCATGCAAACACTTTCGAAGATGCGAGACATGAAAGACATTGTGCACTCCGGCCAGCTTCTCGGGCAATTCCACCTTATAAGCCATCTGCCCAATCCTCTCAATGATAGGAAAGGGTCCTACGAACCTTGGTGCTAGCTTCCCAACTGCACCAAAACGAACTACATTGCGCAAAGGAGAAACTTTCACAAAGATCATATCTCCAACTTCGAATTCCAAGTCTGTCCCTCGCTTGTCTGCATAGGATTTCTGTTTGTCTTGGGCCATTTTCATCCGTCTTCTTATCAACTCTACCTTCTCGGATGTGTCCCTTATCATGTCGGGCCCAAATATAAGCTTGTCCGTCGTCTCCCACCAACAAGTTGGTGACTTGCACGGCCTTCCATATAGGGCTTCGAACGGTGCCATCCCTATGCTGGCTTGATAGCTATTATTATAAGCAAACTCCACAAGAGGGAGATGGTCCTCCCATGTACCACCAAAATCAAGAATGCAAAGCCTCAACAGATCTTCTAGTACCCTATTCACCCTTTCGGTTTGGCCACCCGTCTGTGGGTGATAGGCTGTACTTAGATTCAATCGCATACCCATTGCTTCTTGCAAACTATTCCAAAACTGGCTAGTGAAGATTGGGTCACGATCGCTGACTATGCTAGAAGGAACTCCATGTAACCGTACTATCTCTCGATGGTAAACAGATGCTAGCCATGATGCGGTCCTCTTGCTCTTCACCGGAATGAAATGAGCACTCTTCGTGAGTCTATCCACTATGACCCATATGCTAGTATTCCCCTTCCTTAATCTAGGCAATCCATCCACAAAATCCATCGAGATACTTTCCCACTTCCATTGCGGGACCTCCAACGGATGCAATAGCCCACCGGGCTTCTTCGACTCTGCTTTTACTTGTTGGCAAACCATGCACTTTGAAACGAACTCTGCAACATCCTTTTTCATCCCAGCCCAAAAGAAAATGCGCTTCATATCCCGGTACATCTAATCCCCTCCGGGATGTATAGTCATCTTCGAGTGATGCGCCTCTTCAAGAACTTTATTCACTAAGTCTCCCACTTGTGGGACACATAGTCTTCCATCACGCCTTACCCACCCTTTTTCATCAATGGTATATCTAGCGAGGTGACTTGACGTCTCACCACGAATCAACTTATCCATGATCCCGACTATCTGTGGGTCTTCCTTTTGCGAAGTCCCCACTTGATCTAGAAGTGCAGGTCTAAGATCAAGAGATGCTAACGAATCAGTCAATGACTCAACAGCAGGTGTAAAGTCAAAGGTTGTTAAGAACTCTAGATTCTTCATCTCAACAAACAAAGGGCTCAAAGTCAACCTTTTCCTACTTAGCGCACCCGCCACAACATTACCCTTGCCAGGGGTATAAGCTATATTGAAGTCATAAGATGCCAAGAATTCCATCCACCTCTGCTGCCTTAGATTCAAATCTTTTTGCGAGAAGAGGTACTTAAGCGACTTGTGATCGGTATATAACTCGAACCTTTCACCTAGAAGATAGTGGCGCCAAGATTTAAGTGCAAAGACGATCGCCGCCAACTCCAAATCATGAGTGGGATAGTTCTTCTCATGAACTTTAAGTTGTCTACCCCCATAACATATCACTCTTCCTTCTTGCATCAGGACAGCGCCTAATCCCGTGCCACATGCATCGGTGTACATGATAAACATCTTACCTCCATCGGGTAATGCTAAAACTGGAGCTGTGGTGAGGGCTCTTTTAAGCCTTTGAAAAGCAGGCTCACACTCTATGTCCCATGCAAAGACTAAGTTCTTCTTCGTTAACTTAGTAAGAGGAGCTGATATTTTAGCGAAGTCCTTAATGAACTTCCTATAAAAGCCTGCCAAACCGAGAAAGCTTCTTACTTCAGTTGCATTCTTAGGAACTTTCCAGTCTTGAAATGCAACTACTTTGGCGGGATCCACAGCTATGCCTTGCTTAGAGACTATATTCCCAAGAAACCGAACTTCCTTTCTCTAGAAATGGCATTTGGAGAACTTGGCCTTTAACTGGTGAGCTCTAAGCGTATCCATAACCTCCTTGAGATGTCTAGCATGCTCTTCCTCATCCTTTGAGAAGATCAGAATATCATCCACGAAAACCACCACGAACTTGTTAAGGAACTCCCTGAACACCCTACTCATCTAATCTACGAAGTATGCGGGTGCATTAGTCAAACCGAATGGCATAACAAGCCATTCAAAGAATCCATCTGGAGTCCTAAACGCAGTTTTGTCAATGCTATCCTCAGCCACTCTAAGCTGATGGAATCCGGTGGCTAGATCGAGTTGCAGATGCACCTACAAGCTGGTCAAAAAGATCATCAATTCTTGGCAATGGGTGAATATTCTTCTTTGTCGGCTTGTTTAATTCACGATAATCAACACATAGACGAAGCGAACCATCCACCTTAGTAGCGAATACCACAGGAGCACCCCATTCTGAAATGCTTCGCCTAATAAAATTTTTCTCAAACAACTCTTTCGCTTGCTTACTAAGCTCTCTTCTTTCACGCGAGGCCATGTGCCTGACGGGCAATGAAACTGGCTTGGCATTGTCAACAAGATAAATACGGAAGTCTATCTCGCATTTAGGGGGTAACCCCTTAACCTCTTCAAAGACATCAGGATATTCTTGAACCACCCTCACAGATTGCAGATTATCAATGGACGAGTCGAGGGATTCAAGATAACACAACATGACGGGACCCATAGGGTTACAAGAAATCTCTAGGGTATTACCAAGGCGAGTCATGAGCCTCACTACCCTATGTTCAAAATTAAGAATGGATCCATAACTGGACAACCAATCCATGCCCAAAATCAACCCGTATCCCATAAACCCGAGAACATAAGAATTACACGTGAATTCTACGGTCAAGATAGAAATCCTCAAATCCATACAAATCATAGACAGATGGGCGGAACCCCAATTGGATTTGAAACACTAACGGGATCCTCAACTAGACTAGTACTAAGGTGCAAACTTTCAACAATATCAGAAGAAATAAAAGTATGCGATGTGCCATAATCGAATAAAGTTCGAACAGGAAAACCAGAGATGTAAACAAGGCTTTCTACAGAAATACTACCTCAATCAAGCGCTGGAGTGGTGTTGAGAGCATGCAATTGCCCTCCAGAAGGTCCTGCTCACTGAGTCTGTCCTTGCCCCTGTCCTTGCTTCTTCGGGCAATCCTTACTGTAGTGTCCAGACTCTCCACAATGAAAGCATTCGCCCAACTTCCTCTTCTTCTTTCTACAATCCTTGGCCAGATGCCCCTTGATCCCACAAAAGTTGCACTTCCTCGTCTCACGTTCCTTGTTGTTGCCGTTGTTTCCCTTGTTGTTCTTGTTGTTGTTGTTGTTGTTGTTGTTGCTGTTGCCTCCCCCCCTTGGAGTCAGTCTTCTTTCCTTGGTTCTCTTAGGGCTTAACCTCTTTCTTTCCACTATTATCTTCAACATTCAGTAGGGCCATATCTACCAAGCTCTCAAAAGTCGCCCCCATGGGTATATGAGACATAGCCAAACTATGCAACGGCTCGTTTAATCCTCGAGCAAAGCGTAGAGACTTCTTCTGGACCGTGTTAACCAAGTCCAATCCAAATCGAGCAAGCTGATTGAACTTATTCACATACTCCCTCACGGTCATGTCCCCTTGCTTCAAAGATAGAAACCTCTCCATTTGTAGATTCTCCTCAGTTGATGATAGAAACTTAAGTCCAAACCTCATTCTAAAGTCGACCCAATCCTCTATAGGCCTAGTAGAGTTGGTGACTTCCCACCAAAATGCAACTTCATCTTTCATCAACCATGCCGCTAGTTGGATCTTTCTATGATCCTCAACATCAAAGATAGCAAAAAGGTCTTCGGTCTCCTTCAACCAATTTCTTGCTTCCACAAAGGTTTCGGTCCCAACGAAATTCTTGCCACCCATCGCTTTGAGATCCTTACATACTTTAGGCAATGGGTCCATATAGGGTGGAGGAGGAGGAGGAACCTCAACCACGGGAGGAGGAGGAGGAACCTCAGCTACGGGAGGAGGAGGAGGAACCTCAGCTACGGGAGGAGGAGGAGGAGGAGGGTCCGCTGGGCCGGCTCCATTTGCCCTAGCCTCCATGTACCTCCTGAACCAAATAGGCACTGATACGCCCTCCGGGATGATAAAGTTATCGGCCATACTGAAACGAAGAAAAAGATAGATTCAGAATGAGGAAATAAAGGATAGTGCTAATGGCTTTTGGGGAATAGCCTCTTAAAACTAGACTTTTCTTGGAAAAATACTTCTTCAAAATCAGTTTTGAAAATAGTTTTTCAAAAGGTTTTAAACACTTTTCTTGAAAACTTTTGCTCGTCCAGTAAACCTTATGCTCTGATACCAAGTTGTAACACCCCACCTCCGCTAGGGTCACTCACAAGGGAATGCAGTAGCTTTGGAGAGGCGTTATTAGGTAAACATGCACAGAGATATCACAAGACAGAACATAGATAAGTAAATAAGTAAAGCAGCGGTAAAAACCAAGCTTAACCATTCAAAACCAAAGTCAACTTACATCAAAATACTAAGTCATCATTTTTCCATCTAATACAAGTTTAGAAACATGAAATCAAAATAACAAATAGTAAATTATTCCCCAAAATAGACGTGGTGAAGCCATATCAAAGCTCAAGTCCAAACCGTACATGAGCTATCAAGAAAAGCAGGCTAAAGTCCAAGCTAAGTGCTGGTGTTCCCTCCCTGAGAACCTGAGGGGGGGAAACGAAAGAAAAGAAGCGAAAGAAAAAGGGTCAGTCATAAAGACTGGTAAGTCCTAGCTACTATTAGTATAAAAACTAATAAAGTTAACTAGACATGAGAAACTGAGATTAAACATAAGGATGGTAACTAACTGGTATGATAACAAGATGGATCAAGTGTGGCATCGCATATACAAGGCTGTGTTTCACCAATAGCACTAGCATCTTAACCCAAGTCAGGTATAAATCAAGAAATGATCCCTTGGCCCAATATCATGAGATGACCCAATTCGGGGTCCAACAAAACAGTCTAATCGATCGGCTCCCTACAAGCCTAACTCGTCATGTGTCGGTGCCATACGGCCCAATCGCGGAATGTAATTACTCTGTGTTAGGTCCACCCTAGGGGTGTATCAAGCCCTAGGGTGTCAACCACTGACACAATTCCAAGCATGCACAATGTACAACTACGGGTGCCCATACCTGTTATTTTTCAACTCCGGACTAAGTGCACGACCCTAGCCCGCCTGAACCTACAACGGCGCACCTACTCAACCGTCCCTTTTGGTCGCTTACAATCAGCCCAGTAATCGTGCCCCACCCTAGCCTAGTCCCTAGGGTATCGTGATACATCTAAGAGGGTTACTGCTGATAAGGACCCCACAACTAGGGTTTCTAATGGGTTAAGTGTTGTCATTCAAATCCATGACTTAACCCCATCAAATCAACATGTCAAGTTTGGTTAAGTATATACAAGTGGTCCATGACTTAACATTATCTTGTGGCATTAATTTATTTAATGCACCCCAACCTCTCACATTAGACTTTGTTGTGGTTACTGGATGTGCCGGGCGCGTCCGGGCAGTTATACACCACAACCTAGTCTAACCTTGGGTTTCAAACGCGATATGACCAACTACTCACATTGGGTCCTATTGTTTGTAGCTACTGGATTTGCCGGGCAGTTCCGGGCAGATTTATGCTACAAACTCAACCCAACCTCGAGTTGGCCATTCTCATGATTTTCTAAGTGTCATGTCCACGTTCAAGTTTATCATAAAACCATGTTTTCATGTAACTTCATGTCACGTTTTGATGTCATATTCATGTTTGCCTAAACTACCCAAAACGTATCCCCAACGCATGTGAAAGCGAATCAACATAATAGATCAAATTAGGGGAATAACATGACAAAGGTGGGTATATGGTGGTAAAGGTGATCACAAGTTAAACATGATGAAACTTGAGGCAAAGGTGTTCACATAACTAGCATATAGCATATTGGCCTCAAACATGTATGATAACATAAGGGGTGAATTGGCCTTAACATGTATGATAGCATAAGGGTGATAATCATGGCAATAGTGACATAGGGTAATCATTCTAACTTGTGAACATCATAGCAAATAGGTTCATCATAGGCATGTTAATGGACATGATAAGGTTTAGGCTTAACATGCATAATCACTAAATCAATTCCATATCAATTTGCCCCAAAAGTCAAGTGTATAGATCTAGGGTTCATGACAATATCCCACAAGTCAAGATAGTAGATCTAAGGGTAAACAAGCATAGATCCAAGGTAGTCAACATGCATACATTCAATTTCACTTTACATCATGTCCATTTAAGTCTAGAGTTTAGATCTAAGAGTAGAATAGGGCTTACAAAGCGTGGTTTGAGAGACTAGAGAGCAAAGAGACGATGTAGCAACTCTAGAGATGATCAACACCCTTGATTTGATGAAGAAATCTTGCCCCTTTGGATCTAGTTTGAATGCTCAAGCTCTCAAGTTGAAGATGGAGGCCATGACCAAGGAAGATTTGGGCAGCACTTTGATGTTAGAATGGTTTGTGGTGATTTAGGCTAGGTCTTAGGGTGTTTTTATAGGAGTAAGGAGTAGTTTAATCCATAGGATTAACCCTAGAACAGATCTGAACCATCAAAAATCGTCACAGACTCTCAAACCAGACCACAAACCGACGCAGGTGCACACAGGCCGACCAGGCCCGACCAGGGAGGTCGACCCCCAGGTCGACCCCCAGGTCGACACCCAGGTCGACCTGGTCTGGGGCAGGTCGACCCCTAAGTCGACCCCCCAGTCGACCTGGGGCTGGGCGGGAAATTTTCCCGCCCAGTCTGTTTGGGGCTGAATTTCAAAATTGAATTCGAATTTGTACTGTTTTGAATTCTGGAATTTTCTGAAAACTTCTAAGGGCCATATCTTGGTCATACAAACTCCAATTTACGAAATTTCGGACTCGTTTTCAAGCAGAATTTCGAGACGAACGCAATGGCATAACCCATTTCCCTTGATTCTTAATTTAACATTTAATTCTGCCCTGATTTATGGTTATAACATGTTATAAGAATTCGGGTTGTTACATGGTCTGACTGGTGGTTCGGATCGTGGTCCCTGTAGGACGGCAGATCGTGGAGTGGATGGGAGGATGGATCGCAGCGCCTCCCAGGGATTTGGTCGCATCGCTGGGTGGAGGAGGGTTCGTGACGTGGTCATGCGATCTGGTGGTAACTCCTTCAGTAGTTGGGTTCGTGGCACCTTCATCAATCGCGATCGTCCCCTCCTCTGGGCGATCCGATCCCTCTTCCTCGACCTGCTCGCGCACACTTCCTTCAATTGCCTCGTTTGCTATCTCTGCAGCTTGCGATGTTCCTACAGCCTTGGATTTCTTTCCAGCCATGATATTTCGAGTTTTCTGAAGTTCTTAAAAGTTGAAACAGTGGAGTTTTGGACTGCCTTCTTCGGACTCGAATATCCAAACAACGGAATGACAATCCAACACATTGATAATTATTTCTTAGTGAAAGCACCAAAATGTTAGATCCAAAATTGGCTCCAACACCCAAGTTGTTATAATACTAAGCGATTAGTACCAGAAAAATGTAAAAGCAATGAGAAAAGACACAAGATTTATAGTGGTTCGGCGTTAACGAGCCTACGTCCACTTTATATCAATGATTATACTTGGAATCAGAGTACAATCGATGATTTATCTCTAAATTTACTCATACAAATGTGATTCTCTCAGTAATTTCGAGATGAAAACAATGGAGCTATGATAATGGTGAGGTTAGAGCTCTGAATTGCCAAAAGATCCTGAAAAATGCCAAGCTCTGGGCTATTTATAGCTGATTTCCGGTGATGGATCGCGGTCATACGTGGCCCACATCCCGAGGGTCTCGGGCTGATTCGTAGCTTGATGGAGAATTGGTCAGTATGACAGTTGTGGATAGGTGTCGCGAGATCTGCATTTCCGGATCGTGATGGACTTGGTCAGGGGCTTCTCCGCGTCTTCTGATCTCGGATTGGATCGAGGTGTCGTGGGTGGATCGGGTCGAGCCAGAAGTGGCGGATCGGATCGCGATCGTTGGTATAATAGAGGGGGGCGATCCACGATCCGTATGGCCAGAACTTGATGGCTTCTGTGTTTGAGACTTTGTGGAGCGCATATATCAATCTTGATGGCTTGGTTCAAAAAGCTAGCCAACAAAGCCCTCCAACTATGGAATTGATGACGAGGTTCTTTCCCTTTTGCTGAGCCGTCGGCCTAGCGGCAGGTTGGTTCTGGTTCTGGTTCGGGGGTGGTCTGGCCTGCCCCCTGTCTCTCGGAGTGACCCTGTACTCGTCTAACTTCCCCTCGCGAAGGAGCTTCTCGACAACATCTCTTAAGTGTCTGCATTTATTTGTGGAGTGACCATGGGTTTGATGGAAAAGACAAAATTTCCCCGATTCTCGCTCTTTCTCTGTAGAGTCCCTAGGTGGGTGCCTCTTGTACTGTAGGACATTGTAGGTATCCACAAAGAAGTTCTCTAGTGTGTCGTTTAGCGGAGCGAAATTCTCGAACGGCTGGTATCGAGGTCGCTTCTATGAGTTATTCCCTTGATTCCTTCTCTTGTTACCATTTCTAGGTTGACGACCATTCCCTTGATTTTTATTTCCAACATTCACTTCCACATTTCCAGAGCTATCCCCGGTCTGTTTGATGGCTACATTGCTCTGTATATCCTCTTTGTTAGTGGCCTTCCTCTTTCGATTGGCGTAAATTTCTTCTTGACGCAAACGAATGTTGGCCTTATCATAAAATATTTCCCTGGTCAACGGTGTCTTGCCAGCCAGGTATTTCCCAAACTCGGTGTCTTTTCCCACTCCATCAATCAGGGCCATCAAAACAGTTTGTTCGTGGGGATCTCTGACTTCTGTAACTGCTAAATTCAAGCGATCCAGATAAGATCTCAAAGTTTCGTCTGGTCGCTGCTTAATGAGGGATAATTCAATGACATTCTTCGACCTCTGAGTATGCAACCGGAACTGGTTCACGAACTTCTCACTCAATTCCCTGAAACTAGAGATTGATCGCGCTATCAAACGAGTAAACCACATTAGCGCCGTATCCTCCAGGAATATTGGGAATGCTTTACATTTTACAGCATCGGAAGCGGCAGCTGCAGTCATATACCATGAATATCTCATTAGATGCTGGACTGGGTCGGCCTTTCCTGCATAACGATTCATAGTTGGCATGTTAAATCTCCTCGAGAATTGAAACTCCAAAATATCGCCAGTGAAAGGTGTGTGTCCGCGGGCTATTCCCCAATCTTCAGTTCCTTGTCCGCGATTTTCTACTATCATCCGTTTAACCATAGCTTCGACATCTGCATGGGTCAGGGTGGATTCAGGATCGGCACTCCTTGCCCTTTGGGCCTCTCCGGCGTTTCCCTGACGCACTGCTTCAAAGTCGGGAACTGGTGCAGAACTTCCTTGCCCCCTGTTACCGCGGTCGTTCACGCGTTGAGCAGGTGGAGCAGGCTGATTCTAGGCAGGATTAACGACACCTCCGTTCCTGAGTGGCAACACGGTCCCATTTAAACTGCGGTTATTAGCTTCGCGATTGAGCGCCTCTTCTTCTCGGGAAGGCAGTGACCCAAATCGGAGTTGCTCTATGTTTTCAGCCCTCTCTAGTGGAGGCCATCGCCGATTCCTTCGAGGTTCTTCAGACAAGGACGTGTATTCTGGGGAATGAGGACGAGAAGGAGAAGGGTCCCTCTGCCTTATGAGGTCATCGAGGCATCTATCCATAGCGGTCAAATTCTGTCGCAATGTTGAACTCTCTTGCCTCTGAGCAGCTAGTTTATCAAAGAGTTTGTCGTACATTTCCAGCATTCGAGACAAGTCTCCTTCGGTAGCAGGGGCAGAAGGGTCAAATTGATTATCAACATCTTCCCTTATACGCAGAGAAGATGAGCCAGGTCGAGCAGAAGTTCCAGCTTGGGTTGTACGAGGCATAACTTCCTTCCCAGGACGAGTGGTGGTCTGTTGGTTGGTTCAGATCGTGGTCGCTGTAGGACGGCGGATCGTGGAGCTTCCTGGAGGGCGGATCGTGGCACCCCCTTGGGATCGGGTCGTGGGGATGGATGTAGGAGGGTTCGTGGCATGGTCGTGCGACCTAGTGGAAACTCCTTCGATAGCTTGGTTCGCGGCATCCTCCTCGATTGCGATCGCCCCCTCCTCTACGCGATCCGATGAATCTTCCACGATCCGATCCTGAGCGATATCTCCATGAACTTCATTTGCAACTTCGTCGGCCTGCGACGTTCCTACCGCCTTAGACTTCTTTCCAGCCATGAAATCTCGAGTTTTCTGAACTCTTCAAAGACCGAAACAATGGGGTATTGACTGTTTTCTTCGGACTTGAGTATCTGAACCGTAGAACAACAATCTAACACGCTGAGAATTCGCTTCTCAGTGAAAGCACCAAAATGTTAGATCCAAATTTGGCTCTAACACCCAAATTATGATTATAGCTAAAGATTAATATTAGGAAAGTATTAGAAAAGCAAAAAAAGACACAGGATTTATAGTGGTTCGGCGCTAACGAGCCTACGTCCACTTTATATCTGAGATTATGCTAAGAATTAGAGTACAATCGATGATTTCTCTCTCAATCTCACTTGTACAAATGTGATTCACTCAGCAAATTCGAGATAATTCTGAATAGAGATAATGGAGGTATGATAATGGGGGAATCAGAGCTCTCTCTTGCCAAAAGATCCTCAAAAATGTCAAGTTCTGGGCTATTTATAGCTGATATCTACAGGCGGATCGCGGTCATATGTGGCACAAATCCCGAGTATCTCGGACAGGTTCGTAGCTTGATGAAGAAATGGTCAATATGACAGTTGTGGACAGGTGTCGTGAGATCCCGCACTCTCGGATCGTGGTAGAATTGGTCATAGTCTTCGCTCTCGGGTTTCTAGAGGTCGGATCGGATCGAGCTAACAAGGGTGGATCGGGTCGAATAGGGCGTGGCGACCCGATATTGTGTCGCGATCTGGGGAAGGGTGAATGACCGCGATCGAACGTCTGGGGATTGGAAAGAGTGAAGCTTCATATTTCCTTCTTGTGTGTGAACCTGGGTGGCTTGGTCAAAAAGCTAGCCAACACTTATGTTGATCTTTCACTTGTCATCCTTAAATATATCTTTTAGGAAGTTCTGCTCATTCCTAATTGATTGGTTACTGAAAATGTACAAAGATCTATTTTCTTATTGTTGTCTAAATTAGTCCATCGCATAACCTAGACTGACGATTTTCTTCTTGTTGTCTAAATAGCCCCCAATTGGCTAACTAATTAATCCTCTAAATTATCACAACCTTAGGATATAAGAACCTCAATCAAACTCTATTACTAGTGCAAAAATCTAGGATAACCAATTATATGGTTGATCTATCTTGACCCAAAACCAACCCATACTCGGAAATGCCCCAAACATCTCCTAAATCAAGATTTCTAGTTTCAACCCCGACTCACTATAGATAATCAATTCGATCTTCCTTCAGGGATTAGAAACTACTACTGGGCCTAAGTGCAAAACAATCAACTGGTGCTATCATCACACGATTAACACCCTCGGGATTTACTATATCTGTAAATGGCAACTTCGTTAGGTCTACAATATATATGTTCCACATGACTCAACTCATCTTAACATGGCCATGGCCCCACCAACCGCCTCAGTCAACATATCAAAGGTAAATGGACAAAATATTCCTAAACCAAATAGGAAAACTAGAAAGAACTAAAGATAGATAACATTCTTTCTTTCACCAACCCTCGCCTTTTCCCATTCCTAAATCACTTTTGATCAACACCTTTCCTCTTTATCCTTTCGACATTAATATACTTATGTTGATCTTTCACTTGTCATCCTTAAATTTACCTTTTAGGAAGTTATGCTCATTCCTAATTGATTGGTTACTGAAAATGTACAAAGATATATTTCCATGGTATAAGAGTAAGACAATCTAATTTGTAGAGATCCGTAATTGCAAGATTTTTTTTTTTGATTATCTCTAAGTTGACGGGTAGTGCGCAATACGGTTAAACCTCTATTCTGCATCAATCCATTCATTCTTGCAATGACGTTTTCTATGTTAATTTCAAACCAAACTATGAAAATACATCCCTTTTTCTCAACCAATCAATCTTGGTTATTCTTAGCTTCCAAACTATCATTTTATCACTAAACTAATAAGGTTGTTTCATCCATGATTAAATCCTTTTTAGTATTTGTCAAGCAGCAAGTTCCTTCCTAACATCGACTTTTCCCAACTACTGAGCTAAACGGATTTGTCCACTAATTAAATTTTCAACCTATAAAGAAGAGCTTAGATATGTCGCCTTATAACTCAACTAAAATGATTAAGATTTAGAATTTGAAAGAGTCAAAGGAAGGTTGAAACTGACTAACGACAAATTTTTTATTTTCAAAACTAATTTTTGGTTTTTGAAAATTGTGTTTTCTTTTGAAAATACTTCCTTTTAAAAATAAATTTTAGTGATCTTGTAACCTTAGGCTTTAATACTAAATGTAATACCCTACATTACTTAATGTCACCCATATGGGGATTTCATTAAGAAAATATGAAGCATTGTAGGTATAACGACATAATATATCACAGAGATTAAGATTACACAAGACATAAAACAAATAAATTTACAACGGAAGAAGACAATTTCATTTTAAATACACAACCATCTTTATTTGAATTAGCCAAATAGTCTCAAAATGTCAGTCAAAACAACATTAGAGTACGAAATAATATTATCCCCCAAATAGTCAAAAATATACAACCTAACCTTGAAAAGAAAACAGGAAGTAATCCAACTTTTGTAGACATCCTTCACGATAGAATCAACAAATAAATCTGAACTATACACTTCCTCCCTGTAAGCCTAGGGGGAAGAAAAGAGGAATGAAGAAAGGAAATGGGTCGGACATAAAGTCTGGTGAGCTACTATGATTACTAGCACGACTGTTAAGTTAAGGAAAATAGATAAATAGTAGTTCTAGTGTCAAGAAAGAGTAAGGGTCTATGCACACCTAAAAGTGAACGATTACTGATATGAATTGACATAAAGGATTAACTGTTCTTATCCAAAAGACAATGATGATAGTAATGATCAAACCAAAACTGATTGACTGTTTTGCACTTCTACAACTTCGAATCGAAATCAATAATTATGAAGGAATTTTCTAATGCTACCCATCGGTCAGCTTCTATACCGATAATGTGATTAACCTATGTCAGCTATGATACTCTAGGTTATCAAACCCGAGCTCATCAACTAAAAGGACATAGCCATTAACCACAGGGGTAACATCAGCTTATCTTCACCAATCGTTAAGATGCACGCTCATCGTCCCACCAAAACGCGCTCATACCTACCTTGTTTGAACCTCTTACCTTCCAGCTTAGTAAAGCATGACCTAGCCCCTACGTAATGTGAGACTGCATGATTACAAAGGAAACTAACTAATACGGGTTCCCAACCAAAGTTGCAATTGACACAAGTTACACCTAGACTTGATCCTTATTCATTAATTTGTTAGGTCACTTATCTTCCCCAATAAGCCTCATGGATCCGGAACGGACCTAAACTAGAATTTCATTATTTTATTAGGCCTCTTATATTCCCTATCATCCCTATGCTATCGGAACATACCTAAAATACGAGCCACTTATTTTCCCCAACCAACCCCACGCTGGAGGAACAGACTCCACTATCTTTGCTTATTAATCTTTTCTTTAATTTAACCGGTATTTTTTTCCGGTTAATAAAAGTACACAAGATCGCCCAACTCAACAAGTCGCTGTTATCAAAGCTCGAAGAGTCGCCAAGCTATTAAAAGATCAAGACTAAAAGAAGGCCAAGTAAGTAGTAGTGGCATAACCCCTCACATCGCCTCACGTCGCTTCACCTCGCCTCGCCTCCCTTAACCCGCGTCGCCTCATGTATCTCGCCTCGTCTCAGCCCCCGTCGCCTCATGTACCTCGCCTCGCTCCAGCTCACCTCGCCTCACTTCGACCTCCTCTCTCAGACTTGCATCATTTGGAATCCGCCCATCCCGCATCGCATCCCACTGGGTGCGATGCCATCTCATCCAACGAGATGTGATGACGTTGCATCCCTCGGGATATGATGTCACCCCATCTAAACAGATACGGTGGCATCGCATCCCTCCGGATGCGATGAGATCTGATCTGAGGAGATGCAATGACAATGCAGAGATCTTGCTATATTCTCAAAAGTTGCTTTGATTCCTCGATTTGATTTTATATGGATCCAGAGTAGATGCGTAGTACATATATAACATCTTAAAATAGGATAAAGGACCTGAGCCTAAAAATAGGTGGTAATATTGTACGTAACACTTAGAGTACAATGGCATTTTAGACCTAAAAACAAAATTTCTCCAAAAATCTATTTGCACACTTTGCGTAAAACCTAATTTGAATGGATATTTGAATGGATTTTGCCTCTGCTACAACCACAGTCTGATCTTTCTGCCATCTTCGATTGAGTCTTTACGTCAAAAATAGAGATTTTTTATTTTAAAGAATAGAAGACAGACCGATTTCAACTTTCCTTAGTTTAATCACTTAAAATAAGCATACATATGAGATTTATGGGCATACTTAAGATAAGAAGATTGATGAATGGGAAATGTACTTGTTACAATAAACAAAGTAACAAGCAGGACTGGACATTTTTACCATATTACCACGTACCAACCATTACTGAACGCTGCCAACAGAAATGGTACCGAACAATTAGTAACCGATTTAATTAATACGGTATACCAAAACCACATAAAAAATATACAGTACGATAATAAAATACCTAAGAAAATACTATTACAATACAAGATCGAATAAACTTTTTATCATATATCTTAAAAATAGTATAAGTTATATGATATTTTAGTTCATCCATAACGTTTTCTAACATGTTTGACTACGTAAAATAAGATAGATAAATAATAATATAATAACAAAAAAATTTAGTTTTAATATTTAATATTTTAACGAGAAATATTATGAACAAAAAGATCTCATACTAGTAAACGACAAAAAATGATTACCGACCTCTACCAACCATTACTAACCATAAACTGAACTGTTGATAATTGATTTCTTTGGCTGGTAATAGTATGATTTTTCCTATTACCATACAAGTTGGTACGGTAATGGTTTTGAATGCAAAGTTCCGGTACTGAACCGAATCCACCCCTGGTAACAAGGATCGCATTTATGGCAATGTGCAGAGTACTAGAATAATGAAAATTACAACAAACGTGATATTTAAACATTATATTTTAGTACAGAATTTAGACTGTGATTTTTATTTTATTTTATTTATATATATGTATATATATTTTTTATTTTTTAATAAATAATATTCTTAATCGTTTACAAAAATAAATGAATGAATTGAAAAAAAATAGTTATTTGGATTTAAGTAGATAGGATTTTGCTAAAATATAAATCAAACGTGTTTCAATACAAGCATAACAGAAAATCAACGTCTTAAAAAGACATATTTTACAAAAGTTATTTATGGTAAAAATGTATAAAAATATAGGTTTAAATTAATTAAAATTTTCAAATAAATTTAGCATTAAAATAAATATAATTACCAAAACCTGTAACATTGCTTCGTTGAGAAGTCTTTGATGCAACACTTTGGTGAGTTTAGACCAACAAGCACATCTAACATGTTCAGTGTGTTTAAACTTTTTTTAGTAGCTTTATAATTCACAAAACACAATCTAACAATATATATATATATATATATATATATATATATATATATATATATATATATATATAGACACACACACACACATGCTCCATGACAGACCTATTTGGGAGCACCTCAAATGCACCTTATTTATAGGCACTCATTTATATTAAACCAAGTTTAGTGGGAAGAGATAGCTAGTGGGAAGAGACAGAGAGTTAGTGGGAGGAGAGAGAGAATTGTGTGGTGGAAATTCGCGGGACTAAAGAGAAGCTACACTATTTGGGGTGCTCTTGATCCTATCTCATATATACACACATACGTATACAAACATACATACATACATATACATACATACGTACATACATACATACATATATATGAGGAGCGTTACGAGGTACTACTACCCTACCGTGGGCTACATTAATCCAAATCCAACAAGATTTTGTGCATGTTCAGTCCACAAATATATTATCACCTAATCAAAATTTGAGTTCATTCCAACATCCGCAACATTTTCAAAATCTTAACTCAATTATTCACCATACAGACATTTATTTGAATCATGAAATTTAAACATTAACTATATTATTCTACGTATATCAGAATGAGCTCAAATTTTGAATAGATGATAATATATATGTGGAGGGAACAACTACAAAATCTTATTGGATTTGGATTAGCGTAGTTCATGATAGGGTAGGGGTGCCCCGGAACGCTCCTATATATATATACATATATATATATATACACACACACATATATATATATATACATATATATAGAGAGAGAGAGGAGGGTTCCAGAGCACTCCTATTCTGTAGCACCCCATTTTCCCTTTAATAAGAACCGTACATTTATATTTAAATAAGTTAGTGGAAGAAGAGAGAATTAATTGATGGAGAGAGAAATAATAATATGTGGTGGAAATCAGGGGGATATAGAGGTGCTCCACCTATTGAGGTGATCTTGATCCTATCTCATATATACATATATGAATACATATATATACACACACATACACATACACATGTATAGAAAGTCTATTTAGACACAGAACTATGACATATAATTAGACACAAACTATCTCAACCATTAGATTTTCCCCTTAATTCCAATCACCACAAAAAAACCAATGAATCCAATGATTAACAATTTGTGTCACTAATCTTGTGTTTAATTTTATGTCCTAATAGTTGCTCCCATATATGTATATGTATATGTATATATATATATATATATATGGAAAATACAATAGATTAGTGACCAGTGTTTATAGTGGTTCGGCTTGTCAAATCCTACGTCCACTCTAGTAATTTAACACTTTATTAATCAGCTTTCATTGATTACAAGTTGGAATGTTATTTCAACTTGAAATTACATGAGCCAAGAGGATTCCTAGTGCCAAATAATTGGTAGAAGGAAGATGAAGTATTCCAATGGTGGTCCAATGTTTGAAGGAAGGATGAGCTTCCAAGTGTTTAAGAAGCCACGCAAAGCCAAAGAATGGGTTGAAATTCTTCTTCTCCAATTGCCCAAAGGTGGCCAAGAGTGAAAAGTACCTTCCAAGTGAAAAATCTCCAAGAAGAAGCCAACCCCATTTTTTAATCATGAAGGGTTATTTATAGGAGGAAGGAAGGCGGGTAGGAGCAGGTGGCTGATGGGCATGTGCCCTAATTTTCGTACTCCGAGATCGGTACATACCTAGGAGTACTTATCTTTTTTCTACTCTACTACTGAGTGCTTTAAATCCTCACTTCTTTACAAAATTTTTATCCCAACACATGAAGTAGATTTCGTACCAATCCCTGTGGGAAACGAATTCTCGATCTGGGGGTTCGTGGAGTATGCTGATTGTTGTAACGACCCATATTTTTTGATCGTTTAAATTCGAATATTTAAATCTGGTTTAAATATTATAATTGAAATATTACTGGATTTTCATATGGAATTCATTAATAAAACGACATTTGAATATATATAATTTATATTTTATATAAATCGGGCTCGTAACATCGCGGTAGTTCATAATTTTGAGTTTTGAACTTAAATTGAATATACATAATTCGATATAGGACGAATTTCCCCGGGTCTTTACAATGGTATCAGAGCATAAGGTTTAGTAATAACCTTGGCTCTATGGTGTAAGTCGATAGAGATGGGGTTAGTAATACCCTAGATTGAGTTTGAGTGTATATATATGAGAGAGCGTATTTGTAGATTTTATAAAAATGTTTTGTATTATGTTGTTTGATTGGTTCAATATTGAGACGGCAGCTGACACAGTGTTGTTTTGTAAAGGGGGTAAATGAAATAATTTTGTCAAAATTATATTTTCGTATGGAAAAGCAATAATTTTACCATATTATTGAGATATTGGTGTGTTTGATTGATTTGAATGAAATTCAAATTGGATTATAAAATTGGAAATTTTTAATATAACCGAAGAAGATATCACATACGAAATTAATAAATCAGAATTTAGATTTTGAAGTGGAGTAAACTAATTTTGTAATTAATTAGTTAATTAAATATGGAATTGGAACTTAACTTGGTTAAGTAAAATTAAATTAAGATGGATATAAAGATAGAATTAAGTAAAATAGATAATAATTGAATGGAAATAAATTAGATGTTAATCGATTGATAATTAAAGTATGTTAAACCAAAATGAATATTAATTTTTAATAAAAAAATAAATTGAATGGGTTATGTTGGTTGTGCATTGTTTGTTAGATTCGTTAAATAAAATTCATCAATGGTTTAATAAAAGTTGAATGAATTAAAAACTAAAGAAATGAATTCTAGTATAATGAATTTAAACGAAATCACATATGAATTAGAACTGGATGATTTAACCCTGTATTGCATGCACCTTTTAAAATAAATGATACTTCATGTTTGGTTTTGGAAATTTTTGTGTAGTAATACTTGTTAATCAGTGAAATGTTATCTAGAATTTCTTGTATTTTTTACTTATATTTGAATTGAGTCAAGTACAGGTGCCATAAGATTGTGAGGATTAATTTTGGTTGAGTATATCGCAATAAGTTGAGCAAGTATGCTCAATAACACTCGTGAAAGGTACGCCTATGCGAAAATATATAATTTTGGTTTTTGAATTTTGTTTTCCGATTGTGTGGGTCGATATATATATATATATATATATATATATATATATATATATATATATATATATTGTTCCTGCGATATCGTAGTAGTCCCTCCGTATCTTGGAAACTCTACCGAACTTTTCCAAGAATTGAAGTGTTAGAAAATTTTCAATATTTTGAAATTTAATTAACAATAACGGATTGGTTTTCGAGAAAAGTGAATGGGTTTGTAGCATTTTTCCTACCTTAATAATTTCGGGGACGAAATTCTTTTAAGGGGGAAAAAATGTAACAACCCATATTTTTTTATCATTTAAATTCGAATATTTAAATCTGGTTTAAATATTATAATTGGAATAGTAATGGATTTTTGTATGGAATTTGTTAATAAAACGATGTTTGAATATATATATATATTTAATATAAATCGAGCTTGTAACGTCTCGGTAGTTAGTAATATTGGGTTTTGAAATTAAATTGAATATGCAAAATCCGATATAAGTTGAATTTACCTTAGTCGTTACAATTGTACTGATCTCGGGATACGAATTCTCGATTTGGGGTTTGGGGAGTTTGCTGATTGTACCGATCTCGGGACACGAGTTCACCGATCCTAATCCAGAACGTATTAGGTGAATTTTCAGGGAGTTGTGCTGTAGTTTGTGTTGTAGTTGGAGAGTTGTGCTGGAGTGGGAGTTTACTGATGGAGTACCGAACATAGAAGTTTCTTCGTGGAGATATGAGTTGTTAAAGAAACCGGGATACGAATGAGGAGGTGTGAAGTTAAGGATACGGAAAAGTGAAGGGGTATCCCGAGATACGAAATGATTGTACAATCTCGGGATACGATTTCACCAACCTTGATCCCGAATGTATTGGGTGAACTTTTGGGAAGTTGTGTTGGAGTTTAAGGATACGCATCGATCCCAGAGAATGTACAATACCAATCCTCAAACACTTAGCCATCTAGAAGCAATTTTGACAAGCTAAGACGATTGTACTTGCGCGACCTCATTTGGGCTTGCTTCCTGGGTGTTTTGGAAACACTTATGAGTCGTTTAACCATGTGATGGAACAAATCGTGTGAGCTTGTACTGCTTCTGGGTAGCCAGACAAAATGCCAGATAACACTTGCCTTCCAAATTATGTCTTCAATAAACATGATGTGCTTTGAATCGAGACAAGTAATCGGTGCCGGAAGAGATCTCCAAGCTGTGTCTAACGAATGGTCGTGACCTTTCCGTTGAGAAGTATACAAGGAGTATGCTACTTAGGGGCGGTTGAGACACTCTGTTGAAGCTTGTTAGTATGGGTGTGCAGTTCCAACATTGTCGGTGGTTCTGAATAGTCTGAACTCTGTTGCCAAGAATTGAACTTGCTCGGAACATCTAATCTCTATCGATTTAAGAAGTCAAATGTTAGTGGTCGACTCCCGCCTACACCGAAGTTTAAATGAATCGTTGTCAGCGTAGTGTCACATATACACTCACATGTTTGCACATGGTTTTATGCGATATGATTGGAGTTGTAAATGTGAAACATAATGCAAATGATATGTTCGGGTGTACGATCGCATAGGTTTGCTCTCAAAGCGGAAGTGAACTCAGGTGTCGAACATGTGCACTCGAATGCCCAAGCACTTGGTGAGTATATGAGTGGTGGCTGATTCGAGCTTGTCTTGGCAATCAAGGCTTTGAAAACAAGTGAATACGATCATAACCTGGTTTGGATTCCATGTACGCCGATCCTGAAGTCAGATTCAAAAACAATGATCCTCAAAATACTGACTCCTGGAAAGGAAATAACTCAAAGTATAGGGGGATATGAAATCAATTATCGTATCTTGGTTACTTGATGGTTTTCATGAGTACAAAATGAGATGGGTCGACGTAGTTGGATGGAGGTTTTTGGAAACTTCAGGGATCAGCGTAGTTGGAGTCGAATCGTGGAACACGAAAAGTCCGCAAGTGTGGTAGGATACGAAATTGAATTTTGTATCCCGAGAATTTAACCGAATTTCCTGTTTTTCCGAGGAGTTCGAAGTTGAGCTTTTTTCTCTAATTACAAACTCAAGCTAGCTAACTTGAATCGTCACACGACGTCGTGTGATTGGATGGATTGGAATCGAACGTATCGCAGCTGATCAGCGTAACGCTCGAAGAATAAACTTGTTTGAACTTATAATTGGAAACACATATAAGATGTGGACATATAGTTGAATCGTCAAATTCAGGATTCAACTCTTAACTCAATCACGACGTGATCGTGATTCAACACAAGTATGGCGCCAGTGGTCACTGATGACGATGGTTTTAATTATGAAACAAAAGGTTGCCACGACGTTCAAAAGTGCTTGTTTACACAGAGTCTTAGTCTTGAGGAGAGTCAGAAGAGACTTCCACGATGTTGAGACTGTGATTTGGAATCGTCTTCTCCGCGTGGTGGGTTTTCTCCATAAGGTCATTCCGTGGGTCGTAGAGAAGATGATGATAATGAGTATGCGGAAACTGGTGGAGGAAATGTTCCCTCGGCCCGCTTAAGTATGTGCCCCTGGTTGAGCTTCGTGATGTGCCCCCAATTGATTGCAAGGTGGTCGGATCTTAGGAGGAGGCGGAATGCCACGACGACAGTGAAGAGGAGGTGTTCGTCGGAGAAAAGGGTTCGCTTTCCATTCCCGTTCTATCTCCGATGAGGGAGACATGGTTTGGGGGTGATTTGCGAGTTGGTTTCTTCAGCGATGACCTTGGGGACCACTGCATCATGGAGGTGTTAGCGACAGCGAAGCAGAGGCGTTCGTTTAAGAGGGCTTGTTTTTCACTTCCGTTATGTCAGAAACGAGGGAGACATGGTTGGGAGAGATTTTCAAACAGGTTTCTCCGACGACGACCTCAGAGTTCACAGCGCCAACGTAGGTGATTGCAGGAACTGGTGGAGGATATTTACCCTCGGGTCCGCTTGCATTTGATGTACCTTTGGTTATACTTCCCGACGTTCCCCCAACTGACTGGGAGGTGGCCGAAGCACAGACGGAGGCGGAAGGCCATGACGACAGCGAAGAGGAGGTGTTCGTCGGAGAAGAGGGTTCGCATTCCACTCCTATTCTTCCTCCGATAAAGGAGGCAAGGTTTGGAGTGGTTTACGAACCGATTTCTCCGTAGATGACCTCGGAGTTTACTACATTATGGAGGTGTTGGCGACAACGAAGAGAAGGTGCCCGTTGGAGATTAGGAGAGGACATGATTATGAGAGATTTCTAAATTGGTTTCTCTAGCGACGACCTCGAAGACCATTGCGCCATGGCTAAGCATAAATAGGTCGTGGTCTAACCATCGGGTTTAGGTGGTGTCACCGGATGGACTACATAATATGTCGAAGCATAAATCATGTACAAACCATCGGGCTTATGGAACTTGCCCCCGTTTAAGGGCTAAGTGGTTGACGAAGTAGTTCATCTGCATGTGTTGTAATAGAACTTCGTACAAAGGTTACATCAAAGTTGGTCATGCTAACAACTCGAGTAGTATGTCGGAGTACAAGCTTGGAATCAAACTATTTTCTGGAAATAAACAACAAGGTGTAACTCAAGCAAGATGAGATGTTTTGGTGCCGCTGATTTAAGCCACTTATTTCTGCTGTAATCTTGCTTAGTTGGAAAGGTGATCCCAAAGGATTTAGTCAATGAACATGAGACTCGCTGGTTGTAGTTTTTGATGAGCGTTAGAAGGCTCAAACTTCAGGTGGAGGAACATGTTTGTATTGCTCAAGTTCTCCTTGGAAGAGAGGATTCTCAATAGCATCCCTCTGATGGTGAAAAATGATCGTGTTGTAGTCTTCATAGTAAACATGGTCGAGGGAGTCATTGTGTGGGGGTGTAACCTGAAGTATCATCAATGTTTCCGGGATGAGATGGTTCATTTGGAGTCTTAGAACCAGAGTTGTCAGAACATTCTCCAGTTCGTTTAGCAAGGATGTTGCTTAGCGTGGTGCCCTGATGTGAATTATCAGGATGGCCAAGTTGAGTGGATCGATCACTACGTGCTTCTTCTTGGCATAGGAATTGGTAGGCCTTCTCATAGAATATTTCCAGGCTTTTCAGTTTTTCCTATCAATCCAGGCCCCGAAGTCGGAGTTGAGAACTACGCCTTTAGCGAGCTGGACAAGGACAGTCAGGGGCTGAGGATCTTCAGCTTGTGCTAATGCATTGTTTTATCTTTCAAGGTAACTCTTGAGCGACTCTCTGGTTCCCTGGTAAATGTCGAAAATAGCTAGGACGTCTTCGGGCTTGGTCAGGTGCATTCTGAATTGTTTGACCAACCCCTCGCGAGTTGGTCGAAGTTGGAAATGGCTCTCGACGGGAATCGAGAGAACCATGACAGAGTCA